>JASDQU010440257.1:26347-41042 GCA_032191745.1 Picea mariana | reverse complement strand
TCAAAACTTGTGTCTAAATATTGGGATATTACCTACATGTTTAATACTTGATTGCCCAATAATTATTTGGTATTTTGCATGGTTAATTTTGCAGCTATTGACATCTTACATTGCTGATATATATATCTGTTCTGTTGCAATTTTGGGACAGCAAGGTTTCTTGCTTGTTCCCCTTGGTTTTAAGGCTTGTATCTTGATCAATTGTCTTCTTTTGGGCATAGCTAACACTGTGGTGGAGGTACTCAACATTTGAAAACCATTCTTCACCAACAAGACTTCATCACCAAGCCTTTATTAATCTCCAAATATGACCTATAGGGTTTTTCACCATCATCTTCTCACTCTCCATCTCAATCCCCCTAGGGTCACCGAGATTCCCTCCTTGTGGCGATTTATCATCACTAAAGCGAGGGGAGTGTCTATCTAAGGCGACAATGGGTAGGTACTCCCATATTTTTCACGCTCTTTTGGTTTGGTTCGGGCTTTGCCCAACCTAAAATTTGTGTGATGACACCACCTAAGAGGGAAGTGGAGCATGATATACAATTGTTTCATGACTTCCCATTGCCAAATGTTGGGTTGTATAGACAGATTTTCCTACAAGTAGATGAAATGAAGAAATAGTTGCAACAATAGTTGGAGCAAGGAGTAATTCAACCAAGAAACTCACCTTGTGTGTCACTTATCATCATAGTACTCAAGATGTATAAGACTTGGAGAATGTGTATCAATTACATAGATTTGAACAAGATCAACCTGAAGAATTGGTACCCTATGCCGATGATCAATGATTTGCTAGATAAACTGCAACATGCCAAGCACTTCACCAAGTTGGATCTCAAATTGAGCTACCACTAGGTATGAATTAAAGAAGAAGACACCACCTTCAGGATAAGGCAAGGTCGATATGAATGGATGGTAATGCCTTTTGGTTTATGCAATGCACCAACTACATTTAAGTGTCTAGTGAATGATGTATTACATCCCTTTCTAGATTCATTTGTGATAGTTTACTTAGATGATATATAATTTTATATCTCTACCTGGGAAGAGCATATCTCACATCTCGTGCAGGTGTTAGAGACTCTAAAAACATATTAGTTGTTGGCTAACCTTGTAGAAATGTGAGTTTGATCAACAATCATTAGTGTATTTGGAGTATGTGATTGGTAGAGGGGAACTCAAGATAGATCCTACTAAGATGTACGTCATCTTCAAGTGGCTACTTCCTACTAATGCCACTGAAGTTAGGAGCTTCATTGTGGCAGTGTAGTACCTACAAAAGTTCATAGAATCATTTTTAATTATAACTACACAATTTCATGCCAATGGTAAGAGTTTCTAGTGGGAAAAGAATCCATAGAAATATTTTGATGAGTTGAAACAAAAGATTATTCGAGCACCAATTCTTTCATTACCTAACTCACAAAAGACTTTTTAAGTGGAGATAGGTGAAAATGGATATGCTATGGGAGTGGTCTTGATGCAGGGAAGTAAGTCAGTATGCTATCATTCTGAAATATTTCATGGTGGAGTCTTGAACTAACTTGTGTATGATAAGGAACTCTATGTTGTAGTTTAGGTTGTTAAGAAGTGGAAGCATTATTAGATGGGAAAGGAAACCATTATCCACACCGATCACCAACCATTGTAGTATTTGCAAGCCCAAAGTAAGCTTCAACAATTCAGGCACTACAAATATATGTGGGTTTTGCAACAATACCATCTAATCAATGAATATAAGAAGGGTAGCACTAATAAGTTGGTTGACATGCTTTCAAGGCCACCCTCTTCCAACACTATAACTTTGGGAACTCTTAAGCACATGGATCCTTTTACCCATGATGAAGACAAAGACTTACATGGAAGATGGGGACTTTAAAGATGCGTTTAGTAGCTAAAGGGCCAAATTTGTGTAGATGAAGGTGGCATTAAGGTTGACTATCATCTCCATAATGGGTATTTCTAAAAGGTAGATAAACTTTGTGTTCCTAAAGGTGAAAGAATGCAACTTATCAAAGAGACACACACCTCTAAGGTTGCAAGACATTTTGGTGTTGGGAAGACAGTTACCAACTTACAAAGGTATGTGTATTGGCCCATAATGAAATAAGGAGTAGCTCAGTTTATTAGAGTATGCATACTTTGTTGTACCAACAAGCCTAGTAATAGAAAGAAAGGTTTATACCATCACTTACTTGTACCCACTAGACCCTAGGATAACATCTCCATTGATTTTGTGGGTGGTTTTACAACAACTATGAGGGGACATGACTATATGTTTGTAGTAGTTAACAGGTTCAACAAGATGTGAATTATTGTGCCTTGCAAAAACACCATTAAAGGAAAATAAGTAGCAAACATGTTCTTTGAACAGGTTTGAGTGCACTTTGGGATATCAATGAGCATCATCTTAGACATGGATACCATATTTCTTAGTGCCTTTTGGACTACACTTTGGGAGAATATGGACACCAAGTTGAAGAGATCTATATCCTTGCATCCATAAATAAATGGCTAGATAGAAGTCGTCAACATGACATTGGTGCAACTTTCAAGGGATTACAACTAGAATCATCCAAAGAACTCCAACAAAAAATTGATTTGTATTCAACACTCTTATAATAGATTGGTCTACACTTCTACTAGTAAGTCCCATTTTGAAACTTTCTTTAGGTATTTGTCACCTTCTCCCTTGGATGTTGTATATGGACAATAAGGAGGAGTGAGTGAAGACATCATAGGAGATGCACTAAATGCAAAAAAAATTGTTGAAAATATTAAGTAGATCCATTTACAAGTACAAGAGACATTAAAGAAGTCACATGAAAAAGTACAAGGCCCAACATGATCAACACACAATTGAGAAAAAAATGAAGGTGGGAGATAGAATTTGCTTGCATCTGAACAAAGAAATGATATAGGATCCTAGTAAGAAGATCGAGTCTCAATGGTATGGCCCTTTTGAAGTATAAGACAAGATGGGGGATAATGCCTATAGACTCATTCTACCCCCATACATTTATTTAGTAGTGAATGTGGAAAATCTAAAACTCTATGGGCATTCCACGTTGAATCAGTAGGAGGAGTAGGTCCTACATACCATAGAGGACTTAACAATAGAAGCTCATGAAGAGTTGGAAAAAGATACAATTTTGAAAAACAAGTGTGAAAATACCGGACAAAATCAACATGAACTTTGATAGATAGAGTTGAAAGGACAACTCCTAGGCATGGCCAAATGGTACTCCGGGGAGAAGGTAGAGGAAATGTTTTGTCACCTCATCCAATAAAATCCTTTGAGGACCAAAAGCCTCCCTAAATGGGGAGGTATGATCCAAAATGGATCATTATATAACTTGTCATTTATATTGGTTCTTTATCGATGGAAACAATGGAGGAATTGGCTTGCAGGGCCCATTTTAGAGGTAGGTCCTAGTTTGGTGATTTGGGGTCCATAAGCCTCTAGAGCCAATTTATGACTTGGCATGGATAATTGTATAATTTATCATCTATCTTAGTGCTTTCTGGGTGGAAAACTTTTAGGAATTGGCTTGCAGGCCCATTTTAGGGGTATTTGGTGATTTGGGGTCTAGAACCTTTTAGAGCTAGTTTAAGGTATCAAATAACACTTTTTGGGGTTTTCACATACCTCTAAGCCTCTCGACGTTATTCTACGCACCAAAATAATTCCAACAATGTGAAAATCACCTCAATTAGAGTTCATATGCAGAAGTTATGCCTCTCGCAAGTTGGTGTACCCTATTGACCACCATGGTAATGAGTGGATGCTAGGTCAATCCCCATTACTAAAACATGTGGGGAGAGTCACATGTGGCATTTCAAGAAGTTTCTAGAGGGTCCAAAACCCTAACACTAATTGAGGGTTGAGGTATCCAAAAACCCTAACCCTAACCCTAACCCTATACGACTATCAAGCTATGTTAAATAATGGGTCGCTAGGAAGAGAACGAGTTCCATTCTTTTTCATATTGTTATTGTTCCATAGTTAAGTAGAAAATTTAGGAGTGACATATTAAAGCATAACAAAAGATGTAGGAGATTCTCTAGCAGTTATTCAGGCCATAGTGTCCATGGAAACTCCATCATTAGTGCCCCTTTCTTTGTACTTGCATTTCATAACTAAGAAAAAGAGAGTAGAGTACAAGCCTCACCTTCTTGTTGGGTTTTCTTCTGTATTGGGTTTTCTAGGTCACATTTTGTGTTCGTGTGTGGATGGTGTGTTCATTTGCGTGTTTTTTCATTTTAATTTTAGTTATTTTCATATATTTGAGCACTAAGCTAGTAATATTAAATATGAGATCTAAGGTAATAAATTGAATAATAAATTGTTTTTGAATGTTGCAAGATCCATTGTGATGAACTGTACCAATGGAATATCCACGACAATTTATAGATCAACAGTACATACGATGATATTTGTGCTATTCATCAACAAATAAACAAGTTTAAGATTATATTTGTAAATTCTCATTATGCAGCCATTCCAAGCCTTCTAACAAAAAATTTAGACTTTATCAATCATTTTTATTCCCATCTCAACCTTGAAAATTATTTTGTGGACTTTATTAGCAAATTTCCCACGCATGGTAACATGATTGTATTTTCATGGTGGGTTGTCTCCTTTTCTAAGATGATTATCTTCATACCATATAACAAAATGTGTAATGCTCTTTACATTACAAGGTTATTCATCAAACTCTAATGGAAATATTTTCAAGTACCATTCCTTATTGTTTCTAACTATGATTTTGATTTTTATACTCACTTTTGGCAATCATCATAAAAGATGCCTAGTTATAAATTGTAACTTTCAGCTTCCTTTATTATGATAAAATGCCCAACACAATATGATAAACCTAAGTACACAATTAAATGGATATGTGAAGCACAAATCCTAAGAATATTAATAACGACGAGTTACACGACAATTCTAAGATGGTAGGAGAAGAACTCCAAATAACCTCGATTACATCCATAAATAATGAACATATGTTAATGTGTAATAGTAACTCCATAACCTTTTATATATACTAGTTAGCACTCATTAGTCATGTAAGCCCAATGCCAGGCCTATCTATTACTTTCATATACATGCGATCCATTATATTGGCTAGAATGACATAGGTTCATAACATAGTACCCCCCTTCAAACATATTTTCCTTGAAAGCTTTGTAGTTGAGAGTGTTACACAAGATGAAACCAAGTTGTAGTATTTCATCATAATGTCTCTAAATTTATGTTCTTTTTTGTTATCCATATATTCATATTTCACTCTTATTGGCATTGATAGTTGATAGTTTGGTGCCAAATTGTTATTTTTTCTTAGATTCTAGCCATCATTATCATTTTGTTGACTTTTGCAGTTGTTCGCATTTGATTATATTTTGTCATATATTGTTCCTTGTCTTCTAGTTCCATGAATGTTATTGATTATGCCATATACACATTGTAGCATTTGTGCTTAATCTTTGATTATATTCATTTATGAGATAATATTACCAAATTTGGCTTTTACCACCTCGACTTGGAGCTAAAATTCTTCATTAATTTTTTTTGTGGCCTTCTTACATATCATGTTCCTCCTCATTCCGAAGTTGAAGTGTGATGGCATCCATTAATTTCATTATCCGTATTAAATCGTTGATCACATTTTTTTATTTGACTACATTCGTATTTAGGGCTTCAAACTTCTTAAAAACTTTGTCTTCAACTCCATTGGTCATCTCTTCATATACGATATTTGATTCTATCTTCCAGAGATGCCTTTTTTCACTCTTATGATCGCTAGGAAGGGATAATGGATTGATTATGATTATATAAACTTTTAATTTCTTCATCTCTCTTTGCAATATCTTCCTTTGAATCATCCTTGTACTTCTTCTATTTTCTCTCCTTTCCTTCCCTTAAGTTCTTAACCTCCTTAATAAGTGATCTATTAAGGGCCTATGACTTAGAGAACTAATCATGTTCTCTTATTTGTCCTTCTTAATTTTAGATACTTGTTTCAACATTTATGTTCTCCATTTCCTTGATGCAATTTAATTTGTTCTCTCCTTATTCCCTCTGAAGATATTTCAACACTTTATTGTCTCGATTTCTATATTTTGACCATCTATTTAATTTTTATTTTCAAATTCATCATCGAAAAGTTATGGTAACTCTTGTGTGTTGATATAAAATCACCATCTAAAAGCTCCCTCCATTAGATCAATTCACATGAATTTCTTCCAATATAACGAGGACTCACAATCAATATAATATATCTAATCCTTAACACTATGACCTTTGAGTTGTCATGTGAAAAACATCTTCTCAACAAAATGGCGAATTTAGAGGACCTTTAAATTATAAAACGTTTATCCAAATTTGCCCCAAATTTTAGAGAGGCATTCTCTATATTTCCTCTTTCAATTTCATTTTGAATCACATAAAATGCACATTCTAATGAAAACTTATGTAGATTTAATTTGACTAATTGTTTTGAACATTTATATAGGGCTTGATCTACAAGATGACTTATACCTGCTATACCTATGTGATTTCTACTTCAATTTTGGTGAAATTTCAATAGGCAATAGCTTAAAATGTCTTCTTTCAAATGAAATTGGTTTCATTCAATTTGGATATTCCAAGGTTGAATTATAGCCAATTTTCCAAATCTTATTATTTTTAGCTTTGCCATAAAGAGCAAAACAATAAAACCATCATAACTTGACTTTTGCACTAAATGACCTACATTTTTTAACATATAAAACACTTAGATGTCTCTGTCAATTGCACAAATGGTACTCACAAAACCAACATCTTGAACTGCTCTATGAGGCTAGTCAGAGGGAAGTGGGAATGATCATTGAGATTTCTATAGCCCTTGTTTATTTCCTTTGATGCCCTCTGCCTTCCTTATGAAATTTGGCATGGGATAAAAGGGAAAAAGGAGGTATTTAGACATGTGCATTTTGCATGAACCATGTTATCGCACAATTTGTAGTTTGGGAAAATCCCAACCCAAGAAAAAAATGTGTGACACAACTGGGGAAACCTATCACTATCACCTCAATAGATATCCCCCTCGTTTTAGTGAAGGACAAGTCCAACACAAGGGAAGCTCCCGAGTGACCCTAGGGGGATTGCAAGGGGATATGCAAGGATATAGAAAAAAACCCCTATAGGTCAAGGTATAAGGTGAACTTGAGGCTTGAGGACAGAGTATTTGGAGTTGGTAAATGGTTGCCAAGGTTGTGTACCTGCAAATCAATGTTAGACAAACCAAAACAATACCAAATATGATGATATAAGCCTCAAGACTAAAGGGGAATCAAAAAGAAACTTTGATGTCCCAAAATTGCAACACTAAATAAATATATATCAGCAAATAAGAAGTTATAACAATTGCAAATTAAACAATCAAAATCAAGTATATGATATTGGAAAATAAAGCTTGCAACTAGTAGATAGTATTCTAATGTTTAAACCAAGACTTTGATAGCAAAAGACGTATGTTAAGGAATGTTATCAACAGAGTTTTGCAATAGCCTTATTTATATATCAAAATTTTTCCACAGCAACAAGTTCTAACCACTAAAATCAATAAGTAAGCCACCCAAACAATAGCCCTTAAACAATAGATCAATTATCATAGCTTTCAAGTGAATTTCAATGGTATAAAAGTGAATAAAGTGTAAGAGAAAGTGAGTTTGTTGCAACCCTATTGGTTGTATCTTAATGTTTATTACAACAACTCAATCACTTTGCAAATCAAGATGCTCCTGGAAGACAAGAGAGTTGTAACATTCCCCAGCTTGTCTAGGGATTGCTACTTGCGGTATAACATAAAAACGAAATTTCTTCTTGCTGATTTATTTATTTTTTGTTTGCTAGTTTGTCCGTGACCTGCAGGACTATCCTGTGGCTTGAGAAATTGCGACTCAGGGGCATCCAAGCTGTGAAAATTACTCGGGGATCACACCCGACATGAGCCACACCAACTCTTAACATGGCTGGATTTTTTGTCTCTGCAGGTTTCGAACCGGTGACTTAACATCATGGAGTGCCTTAACAACACACTCCATCACTGACTGTCCTACACCTCGGGGACTTAAAATTTTTGAGGACATGGGGGTGGGATTTGATCCACTTATGTGTGCACGGGTCATGATATTATTTAATATAATATCTATGGGTGCAACAACATGTTCGATCACTACCTCAAGGTGACCCCATGGCTCCAGGTTAGGCCCTCATGGGAATTGAACCTTGCCCAATGGTGAAAAACTCCTCACTTTTCACCATTGGATCCAACCCCTTTGGGCCTTCTTGCTGATTTATTAACTGTAGCTTACCAGCTACATTTTAAACCAGATTTTGATGTCCATGAATGAAATGCATCTACAATAGTCTAAATGAACATGAATTTCAAAAAATGACTCATTCACAGCAACAATTAAACCATTCACATACACATATTAAGTAACAATAATTAAACTCAGTAAATGACACATAAAATAGGTAAACATTGATTTTGAAAAAAGTTTATGCAWCCAACTACTTGGGAAGGATGTTTCTCCCAACTATAGACCTATTATTYTAGATCTCAACARCAAGTCACCCATGAGCTGGGTTTAGCAATACACAAGTAAATGGTGCCTCTCACAACCCACTCATAACTCACTAACACACAACCCACTGCTACTCTCCTACAACTATCCTGAATTTACCTCTAGCTCTCTTCCTCTTGACCCATCCAACCCAAGGAATGTACCCCTTCACTTCTTTCAGTCCATTGGGTGTCCCATTCATTTATTGGGGTCTCTCAAGCTTAGGTGGCTAGGAATCTCTCTACTTGGAACTCAAGGGACTCACTGTAAGGAAAACTACCTGTAAAAACAACAACAAACACTTGTTGATACAATGCAACTCACTCAAGATTTCACTCTTCAGGCATGACAACCCAATTCTTTAATTCTCTAGCTCCAGTACACTTCAAAACGCTCCAACCTGCTCCTAAATTCGCCCAGCCTCCTTGTTCATCCTCCTGTGCTCTTTTTCCTGCTTGTTGTATGTTGTTCATGCCTAACTCCTCCTGTAAAAACTGTCTATAAAACCCATGCGAATTTACTCTATCTTTCCAAGACAATTGACTGCTCACTCTGCCCAATGTTGATTGCTTCTTCCCCATCAACCACCTGATTGCATCATCCACCTAATTTTCTTTTCCCTTAATATGTTTAGTTTTAAAATCATACTCACTAAGAAACTCTAGCCATCTAGTTTTCCTAACATTTAGTGTTGGTTGTCCAAATAAATGTTTCATACCACAGTGGTATGTTCTTAGCTCAAACCTCTTCCCCATGAGGTAATGCCTCCACATTTTCAATGCGTGTACAATGGCTACTAGCTCGAAATCATGCGTTGCATAATTTCTCTCATGCTCCGTTAGATTTCTATATTCAAAACATACCACCTGATCTTTTTGACCGAGGACTCCACCGAGCCCTTCCTTGCATGCATCTGTGCACACCACAAAGTCTTCATATGGATCTGCAATCTTTAAAACGAGCGCACTTGTCAAAATGTTTTTCAATTGCTTTAAACTTTATTCACATTTTGGACTTCATTTGAATTTCACTCCCTTCTTTTGCACTAAAGTGATTGGGATTGCAATATTTGAAAACTCGTTTATGAATCTTCGGTAATAACTAGTAAGACCCATAAATGACTCGACCTCCATCACATTCTTGGAGCTGACCACCCTATAATGGCCTCTATTTTCTCGGGATCAAATGTTATCCCATCTGTTGAAATAATCTTCCCCAAGTAGTGGATATTCCTTTGATAAAATATGCACTTACTTAGTTTGGCATATAATTTATGCTCCCTTAAAACCTTTAGCACCATTCTTAAATGCTTATCATGCTCCTCCTCAGATTTAGAGTATATGAGAATGTCATCTAAGAAAACAATTACAAACTTGTCCAGGTACTCCTTGAACACTCCATTCATTAGACACATAAAGACAACTGGGGAATTTGATAGTCCAAATGGTACTACCGTTAATTCATAATGCCCATACCTTGTTCTGAACGTTGTCTTGCTGATGTCTTCGTGTTTTATCCTCACTTGATGATAACCTTATCTCAAGTCAATCTTGGAAAAGATCCTTGCACCTTTCAGTTGATCAAATAAATCATCAATCCTCGGCAAAGGATATTTGTTCTTTATAGTGACCTTATTCAACCATATGAAATCAATACATAACCTTAAGGTTCCATCTTTCTTTTTCACAAATAGAAATGGGACCCCAAGATGAGACACTTGGGTGTATATACCCCTTCTTCAAAAGTTCTTCTAGCTACATCTACAACTCTTTCAATTCCGTGTGCCGATTATGTAAGGTATCTTGGACACTAGGGCAGCACCTGGCACCAAATCAATAGAGAAATTGATATCCCTCTTTGGTGGTAATCCTATAATTTCTTGAAAATATCTCAAGACTAGATGGTCTTCAAGACTGAACATTTTATCTTTATCTTCCTCTTCCATATGGGTTGCAAAAATTTGACATCCTTTCCTAAAACTCTTTTTCAGTTGCATGGTTGAAATTTCTCTAACATCCACAACTCTTGGAATGCCTTGAATCTTTCCTCGATGTCCCTTCTCCTCAGGACATGTTATTGTCTTGTTGTAACAATATAGGACAACATTGTGTTTTTCCAACCAATCCATGCCAATTAGATAGTCATATGAACCCAAAGGTATAATGTTCACATCTACCTTTGTGATGAGTCCATTCATGTTTATTGGGAAATCTTTAACCAACTCATTGATCTTTCTCTTAGCCCCCATGGCTGACTGAACTAACCAAGATTTCTTATGCTTACTCCTTCGAAAATGCAATCTTTCAATAATATTAGAATTTATGTAACTATGGCTAGGTCAAAAATCAATTAAAATTTCTATGGGATAATTATTGATCTTACCTTCCACTTCAATCATGGGGGACTTATATTATTCTTCATTGTTGTCCAAGGCTGCATAAATACTTCACATGCTTCCTCCCATGTCTTCCACTATTTCAACGTCCTGAATTTTGTGAACAATTCTCATCCTTTCTCCTTTGTGACGATAGTCCCTATATAAGTGATTCCCCTCACAACCCCAACAATGTATAGGTTGTTGCCTTGGCCTTTTCCCAAAAAAATATGTTGTCTTGTTTTCATTTTGGGATGACTTCCCTTGTTGATTGGCTTGGGATTTTTTCTTGAAAAATGGTGTCTTAAAACCTTTTTTCCTTTTCTCCCTCTTTTCTTTCATCTTGTCATTCCAAGTCTTTTGGAAGATTGGCCTCCCTTTGCTATGCTCGTAAATATGTTTTTCTCTCCTTATGGTCTACTCCAAAGTATTAGGGTTATCATACTATATCTTGTCACTATAGAAAGAGGGTAACCCACTAAGAAACCTTTGGATTTTGACCTTCTCATATCTTATGAACCCCACATACTTCAATGACTCAAAGAACCTCTTTTCGGACTCATCCATTGTAATGCTTCCCAACTTGAGTTCAAAGAACTCATTCATCTTCCTTTCATAGTAATGCTCAGGCAAATATTTCTTCTGGAGATATCCTTTGAATTGCCTCCATGAGACTCTCTTTTCATCAAGATCCTTGGATTTCTTATCATGGACCCACCACATAGCTTCCTTTCCTTGCAAATGGTAGGTTGCAATTCTTGTCTCTATTGTTGAGGGGTAATCATATAGTTGGGAATATTTCTTCATTTCCAGTAGCCATGCCTCAGCCTCTTCTCCCTTCTTGTGCTCACCATTGAAAGTAGGTGGCTTGATTTTCCTAAGGTCACCTTGCAATATGTCTCCCTCAGGTCTTCTCCTATGTCTCCTGACATGAGACACACTTGGGATGCTTCCTGACCCTGAACTGGCATGAGCTCTCCTATTGGATTTCCCCAAGGAATAATGGTATCTGCTCCTACTCCTTGACTACTTGTCATTCCCATGATAATCCTTAATGCTATGGGATTTGGATGATGTTACTTGTCTAACACTAGCTTCTAATCTCGTGCCAAATTCTTTCTTGGCTTAGTTCTACAAGATGTTCAAAATTTTCAGTATCTCTTCTTGAGCCTTCACGATCTTCTCATTATCATCCCTATAACTCTACACTTCTCTCTGCAGACTTCTCATAGTTACATGCTCATACTTTCCTCTTCTTCCATTAGATTATGTCTCAACATTTCCCATGTTGACATGCAAACCTGTGAATTCTTGTCGGGGCACTAACCTACTAGGCCGCCAACTACCTTCTTTTCCTCCTGCTGGAATTTCATTCCATCCCGATCTGATCCAATATATTTTCATGTCGGGCCATTGTTCATCAACCTACCGACCTCCGAAAACCTTTAACATTGCGCTCTCAAGCGCCTGATCTAAGGAATTTGCTGGCACCTGGGGAACATAATCCTAACGTGGATTGCCAACTAGCATGACAGGTGGCTAATGAGACACCGACCCACTGGACCATAGACTTCTCCCACACAACATCCACCTGAATGACTTCGATCCGACGTCAGGGCACCGAGCCACCGAAACAACTTCCACACACCTCCATCCAAATGGACCTGACGCCGATCCACTGACCCATCGACCCACAAGAGCACCAACCACATGCCACTACATGCAACCTCTAACCAATTTCTTCGATGTTGGTCCACTAGGCCATCGGGGCACCGGGACACCAGTCACCACACATAACCTCCATCCAAACTGCTCCAATCCGATTTGGTGAATACGCTTTCTCGCAGGGTTTCTGATATCCAAATTTTTCGTTGCACATGGGTTCAACAAGGTTATGCATCTCTTTGTGCTTTACGCACAAATAACTACGGTTTTCCCTTTTCTTGTAAACCACTCTGTCTAACCCTTTCCTTTGCATGTGGGATAAACAAATAACACCCATCATTGATCAAGGGTTGTGAATCCAACATGGGGTGCGATCAACGACTCTTGTGCATTATTGTTCTAGGCGACATAACTATTGACTTTGTGCTTTATTTTGACCCAACAATGGATTGTTGGAAATCACAGACCATGGGGAATTTATTGAACATATATTCGATGGAAAAATAACAATTTTAAACCACAAGAATCCACCCCCAACACTATCTTGAAGAAAAAATAATTTTTACCCCAAACAAAATAGATATGGTTTAGACAGCTTCTGTTGTCATGTAACAGGCTCCTACATGACAATGTTGTAACCTTCTACTCTGATACCATAATGTAACATCTCCCAACCCGTCTAGGGAATGATACTTGTGGAATAACATAAAAACAAAATTTCTTCTCGCTAATATATTTATTGTATCTTACAAGCGACGTTTTAAACACATTTTAAACTACATTTTGATCTCCATGAATGAAATGCATCTATAGTAGTCTAGATAATCATGAATTGTAGAAAGTGACTCATTCACAACAACAATTAAACCATTCACATACACATATTAATAAACAATAATTAAACTCAGTAACTGACACATAAAATAGGTAAACACTTATCTTTGTAGAACGGTTTTTCAACCAACTTCTTGGGAAGGACGTTCCACCCAATAATAGACTTTCTATTTTAGATCTCAACAATAAGTTACCCCCGAGCTGGGGCTAGGAATCCACAAGAGAAGGGTGTCTCTCACAACTCACTAACACATAACCCAATAATACTCTCCTACAACTATCCTAAATTTAACTCCATCTCTCTTCCTCTTGACCTATCCAACCCAAGGAATGTACGCATCGTGTGTCCCATTCATTTATTAGGGTCTCTCTAGCTTAGGTGGCTAGTAATTTCTTTTCTAGGAACTCAAGGGACTCACTGTCAGGAAAACTACTAATAAAAACAACATCAAATACTTGTTGATTCAATGCGAATCACTCATGAGTTCACTCTTAAGGCTTGAAAACCCGGTTCTTCAATTCTCCAGTTGGGATCTTACACACTCAACTGAAATAGAAGTTTTACCCAATGATAAATAAATTCAGAAAACCGGGTTTGGATTAACACCCATAAACCTTTTCCCTTTGGCCCCCTCTTATACACTCTCTTCTCTCATGGAAAAACTCAGCCCCCATCTCTGTCCATATTCCCAGTAGCTGGCATCACATTATTTTTATTAAAAACATAAAATACATTTCACATATTACATCGCTTAGACACAACTGTCAACCATATTCCTATCTACATTATGCATTAATTAAACTGGGTATTACAGTGGTGATGTTACATTCCCCCTCCCCTACAATTGTGCATCATCCCCGATGCACAACACATTCCAAAAACATATACAAATTTACATTACAATGTTTAGAAAATAAAAACAAACATATGTAAATGTTTACCCTCCAACAACAGCCCAAACCAAAATATCTCATTCTTCTCAACCTGATGACCCAAGGAATGCACCCCCTTCACCACCTTCAGTCCATCAGGATTCACCATTATTTTATCTGGGCTATCAACACTGACCAAGAATTTCTGAGATGAGGTTCTAGAACTCTAGCTATCATTTTTTATTTTTCAGCTTCTATTTTCTTCAAATTCGACAAAACATTTTGGGTATTCCTCACATAGTTTCTTCATGCTCCCATGTTGCATCTTCA
>JASDQU010440255.1:39924-61793 GCA_032191745.1 Picea mariana | reverse complement strand
TCAATCTATCTAATCTATTTGAAAGAAAAGATAAATCAAAAGGATGAATTACTCTAAAATTACAGTTAAAATGTTCTATTCTTTAATCAATATTTTTGAATACTCTATGAAATTGGATATGCATAAGAAAATCTTACCTCCTCAACTGAAGATTTGATTTTGGATGCATTGTTCTTCTTAAGTTGTTTCTTTCTCTCTGCTCTTAGTTCATCTACAATTATGTAATTTTAATCTCACAATTATTTAAAGCTCTATGTTTCTTGACCTAAAAAAGTGCATATTCAAAAAATGCCAGGGTTCAAAATGAAACATAGGTAATTTCCCTTCAACATATAAACACAAAAACCTTGGAATTAATCACATAGGTGGAAATAGTGGAAGATAATCAGTTGGGGAAAAGAGAGAGAATTCTGCAAATTTTCTTGTATTCTTTTATAACCATCATCTATGTTCCATTGATTCTATACATTTGCTAGCTCCAAAAATCACTTAATATTTATGTAAAACAATCATTTCCTTCTTTCCAAATGAAACTTGTGGGAATATTCCCTCATTGTTGTAGGAGAGTCATCTTCATCATTCAATGAGGCATAGTGGAATATGACTCAACATTTAAAACAACGCACTTAATTGGCTTGGATTCCAAAGAGGGCATGCCACATTAATTTTTTAAAGCATTGTAATTAAAGATCCCATGAGATATTGAATCTAGAGCCATTGTATGTTCTCTAGGAGATTGTAATTTCTTGTAATACATGTAGGATTGTACAAAGTTTGAGCGTCAACTCATATCTGAGTTGTAATATTTCATTTATTGTAATAATACTAGTAATAGGATGCTTTTAATTGTGATATGAAAACACTAGAATAGTTTGGAGGGAAGGCTTGAGAAGGCCCCTCATGTATAAATCAATGTAATCTATGCCCAAATGAGGTTATTAGAAGTTGTTTGATAGAAGAAGCTAAAAGATGCAGATAGATGCCAAAACACTTGTAAATATTTGCTAAAGGAATATAGAAGAAGAGATAATTTCTTTAAAGTTCTGATCTTGATTTTCTTTGAGTAACTAGGTAAATGATATGTTGTTTATCTATGTGTTTATGTGTGTATGCATATAAATGGGTTGTTGAATGAATCCATAATTTTATTTTAAGTTTCAATTTTTTCTCTTCTGAAATGTCGTTGCAAGGAGTGCACAGTGCCCACACAAAGAGTGGAGAGGCTGAACTGTTATAGGTTTAGAAGCTCAGGAGAGATTGTGTAAATTTACGCAGAGTGAGCACAAGGAGTGTGCCTATACTCATAAAAGTATAAAAGCTCAAAGGGGATACCATTGCAAAGAGTGCACAGAGGAAAAACTTTGTTAAGTGTTGAACAAGAGCTTAGAGGAGAAAAAGCACAAGGAGTGCATAGGAGACTTTTACAAGTCCCAAGATTAGAGGAGTGAGACTGAAAGTGTGTTCAAGGCCTATGCAAGAAGTGCATAAGGAGAAAGAAGTCTAAATTCCATACTGTAGGGAGAGTGCAAAGTGTGCGTCAAGGTCCGAGTCTTTTAAGTGTGAAAAAATCTTAGGAGGGAAGAAAAAGGTGTGTGCCAGAGTCCAAGTCATTTAAGTGGATGAATTTCGAGGAGTGATAGCAGGAGTAAGTCCCCAAAGAGAAAAAAACTATTTGTTTCAAGGTGAGTGGAAGCGATTTGTTTAGGAGAAGTCAATATCCCTCATAGTTGTTGGATCAAGTAAAGGAGTGTAGATGTTAAACCCCTAAGTCCTTGGGACTTTGTCGCTCCAGTTGTTTCAAGTCAATTGTGGTAAAAGTGGTTAAAGCCTTGAAGCTATGAATCCCCAGAGTGAATCCATGCCATAGATCACTAAGAGAGTGCCATCCATTGGATTGGATGTGCAAGATCATATCTGGGTCGTTGGATCAACCCTAGAGATGAAGAGAGCGTGCATCGAAGGAGATCATATCCCAATCGTCGAATTTTTAGTGGAAGAACGTGAGTAGTAGATCTCACGCATTAGGAGATTTGACACTCCGGGAGAAGTTGATGGTTGTTGCATGGAGTAGGGAAACCTTTGAAGTCTCGAACTTCAAAGTAAATATGGATCGTTGGTTGACATGTACACATGTCCACAGATTAGTGCACATTCGTAATTTCGACTATCTAGAGGATTATGTGTGAAAATTGCTTTGACGGGAAAAGTATCGAAGTCCTGAAGCCTAGAGTTAATCCAGGCCATCTGTTGAATGGGACACATGGACCATGGATTTCTTCCCTTCACCAGTTTGGCATTCGAAAATTTGGGAAGCAATATGTTTTGGAGTCTCAAAACTCCTGAAGCCCGGAGTACCAAAGTAAATCATAGTTGTTGGTTGTTGGATATGTGTGGACAATAGATCCTTGAACCCTTTGGGAATTTGGATATTCAGTGTTTGAGAAATTTGATGCACTATGTTAGCAGATATTCTGAAGCCCGAAGTTCTGGAGCGTCACTTTGGGATTTTGCCATTCAGCGTTCGGGGGATTTGAAGTGTATTATGGGTATATATTTCGAATCCCGAAGCTCTGAAGAACCGAAGTTGCCTATTTTTCCACTTTCAAAACTTAATCCCCAGGTTTTATGCCCGAGGTCACGTGAAGAATACGTTGGAGTAATGAGACCCTCGTGAACCCAAATTTCCATGCAGGAAAAGAAAGAAAAGGCATGTGGATATGATTCTAATGGTTCTGTGGGGACTCAAGAGCCACTCTGGATCCTATGTAAATAGATCCTAGACTTGGAGGTCATGCGAGCCCCAAAGGAGGGGTGGGGTTTTGCATCAAGTGGTATCAGAGCCCAAAAAACATTTTTTCTGATGCCATGAGAATATTTTCACAGAGAATAAGCTCTGTTAAAAGAATACTTAGAGTCAAGCCGCCAAGGAGACACAGGAAGAGACCTATGGTCAATGCATCTATGTAGGAAGAAATGAGACAACTTCGTTCAAGGTTGGATGCCATGGAAACACCACAAAGGAGAGCATCAGAGGCTGGTGATGCAAGTGAAGCTAAAAGTGAATATATAGAAGCTATAGAATAAGTTGTAGGAGAAAAAGCAATAGAGGAGCGATTTCCAAGAGTTGTTATGTTGGCAACAATACATGATTTTTTATTTTGTACACGATTGAAAGAATTTGCGTTTTTCTGTAGCTGCCATCAACCCGTTAATAAACACTTTTCTGAGTTTATTATGAATGATTGGGTTAAATCCTACTTCATTAATCTTACTATTTCGATTTTTGATTGTTTTATCTTTAATTCATGACTGCAAGCATGAATTAAACATAAAACTTGGCTTGTTGTTTTAATAATTTTATGCCTTAGGTACATCGTTCAACAAACCATTCATATGAAATAGAAATACAGATCTTATAAAATGGTTGTTAGACCCATGTTTTTGTGCTAATACAATTATTGTTTCAATGGTTTGATATTTTTCAATTTTTGAAGAGCCTTTGATATTTTTGATAGTCGTGTCACAAATTAAATGGTCGTACCAACAATCATACAAATGAATACACACCTGTTGTACTCATGTCCTCACCTCACCTTGATGGCTTAACATATTGATGATCCTTCGATTACATGCATAGGGTTTCGATACTCTATGCATTTGGCTCTCATCACAAGGGATGGTAAGGATTACAATCAAACCCATGGTTTTTACTCCCACTATTCTAGTTATGATAACACATAGGCTATGTTATTTTTATATCTACACTCTCCATTCGGAATTGTTTCTGCTGCTCACACAATTCAAACTTAAAACTATCCAAAGTAACCCTTGTTTCATTCTGGTTACATTTTTCATGGTGTGTGTCGTTTGCTTGGATCCGAATGGATGCCAGGATTTACTTTCTCACAACAATGTGATTGAGGACCTAAAAAGCCATGGCTGAGATGTTTTCCTTAAGAAATTTGAGGGTTATAATATTCATGTGGCTAAAGCTTTTGCACAAACCTTCGATGGTTGCAGAGCTAAAATTGGAGATACACAGTTAGAATTGTCTGAGGATTTTGTTAGCAAAGCGATAGGGATTCTAGAAAAGGGTGAAAGGTGGTTCAAAAATGACCGAATTGAAGGAGTCCAGTGGGGTCTATTTATGACATCCCGAAATATCAATTGTTGTGAAAAAGGTATCCCTATATCCCTGGTGAAACCTAGGTGGCATGGTTTATTGTTAATTCTCAAACAATTTGTGACATGTGAGGGTCGATATGGATTTGTCTTTCTCTACCATATTCATTTACTCATGCATTTCATTGGTTTTGATTTAGATATGCCATTTTATTTGTTGATAAGTCTTTATAAAATGTCCAAAAGATATAAAATACAGGGTGCTGATTCAAGCCCGTTCCATCACGGATTGGTTAATATATTGTTGATGCATAATTTATCAACCATAGGTGATAGTTGTGTTACACATTATTTTCGTCATCCCTATGACTATTAATGATGTAAACCTATCTGTAGTCTTCAGAGGGGTCAATGGCCTGAGTTCCTGAATAAGGAAGAGAGAAGAACTTTTCCTGAGAAAAGAAATTGCATTTTCCTTTGTAAAAACCCCATAAAAAAGGAAGTTCGCAGGTTGCTATATAGGCAGGGTGCGAGAATGCCTGATTCTCGCAGGTTTCATTGTAGCTAGGTTGCAAGAGGTTCACAGGTTGCTCTATAGGTAGGGTGCGAGAATGCTTACACGTGGGAAAAACAAGCATTTTCTAAAATCTTCTAGAAGGAGAAACTTCCATGGTGAGGTGGCATTCGAATGGTTTGGATCTTACTCACTCTCATGATTTAGTGGGATCATCCTAACCTCCTCACCTTATCCTCTTCAACTTATAAAAGGAGAGGAGCTCTCATGGAGAAAGCTAGCTTTTGGAGCTTGGATTGGGATAAGTTGGATTTGGTTTGGGATTATTAGCTTGGTTAGAGTGGTTTTGAGTTTTGCCTTTGTCAAGATAGATTGTGAATATTATCAGATCCGTGCTCTCAGAATTCTTGGAGTGAAAGTGTGTGGGGAACGAACGACAGTTGGAAGGGACCTTATGACATCAAGGCCATGGTAGTAATCTCTCTTTCACATTTAATATGATACAGTAATATCATTCTTTTCTATAAAGCTTGTTGTGTTTTATTGTATGATTCCTTGATTACATACATAGGTTTATATTGAGTTCATGCTATTGCTATCACTTTGGTTGGTTGCGTTCTTTTGTAGGTTCATCATTGTATGAGCGTTGGAACGGAGCTAGGATGGAGATGGCGAGAGGAAGCGATGTTTAAATGGTATGTCACCTATCCCTCTTTAGTTAGTAAATTCAATATCTAAAACTTAAGGAAAGCATCATGTTCTGGTGTTTTTTGTTCTAGATCTAGGTGGATCTAGGGAGATCAATTAGTGTCCGCACCTACCAATTAGTCCGATAAAAAAATTGGCGACTCCACTGGGGAATGAATTATTTCCTAGTTAGTCTAGTTTCCCTTGCTTTGATTGCTTGTTTTCTGGTCTCTGAGTCCGTGGGAGATCCATATAGACTTTCTGGATCTGAAAGTTCACTCAAATTTAGTCCTTTTTCAAATTTTTGCTTGTTTACAGGCATTCTCGCATTGTACCCTTTAGTGGCCGGTGAGAAACACCTGAGTTCGCACCTCGGTGTTAAGTCCAGTGCGAACCCCTCACAGTCAACCTTTGTTCAGCCTGCGAGAATATTTGATTCTCGCACTGTAATACACTGCCAGCCTGCGAACTTGTTTGCAATTTTTTTTTGGATTGGGTCTTGTCACTTTTTGATGCCCAGTTTTGCTTTGAACACTTGGATTGAACTTTTGGAGCCTATATTGATCTGTTTACAGTATTCTTGACATTCTTTGAGTTGCTTTTATCCATCTTTGATTTGTTTGGTTTTGAAGAATTAGTCTCTTTCTTTGAGTGTCTTTCAATTACAAAGCATGTGTTTTCTTTAGAATTGTTTAGGGAAAGATCAGATTTCTTCTGAATAGTTCGCTTTAAAAGAGAACTTTTAGTTTGGGTTTCTTTGTTTTAAGAAAGTTCATTATTGCTTTAAGTGAAATTTTTGAAACAAAAAGATTTAATTTCTTTCTTTATATTAGATTGGGGGTATCCTTGCATTTGAAGTAGCGAAATTGCATGATTCTTGGCATTTTTTGAGAATCTTGCATTGGTGTATAGTACCTTTTTCTCATTTCTTGAGAATCTTGATATTGATGAGTTTTAAGATTTTGGGACATTGTGCATCTGGGAATGATAAATGTTTTCTCCTTCTCGTAGCATAGCTTTCATCAAAATGAAAAAATTGCATCTTCATCTCTTTGCATAACTTTCGAGTTGGTCGAAACACCATATTTTCCACGCCATTTTCCTTTTGAGTAACAACAGCCATAAAATAAAGCGCTTATAAAAATTGATCAGGCATTTTTATCTTTTTTGGTAGCAAACCTACATTAGATTAGTTGTAGGGATTTGGAATAAGTGTGAAAGATAACTTTCCAAAGTTGAAAACAAACATAGAATCTTGAGTTAGGCAGCGATTAAATCCACTTACAACATTTCAAGATCACCCAAACAACTCGTAAGCCCAAGTACCCTTGCATCCTTTGTAAGGGTAGCCATCTTCTTAAGGATTGCCCTGGTCTATCTAAGGTTATAGAAGCATGGTCTACACACCCTTGCCAACCCATGTCGTTATCCTCTGAACAACATGCTGACGACCCCTCGTCAACCAGTCATGATACAGTTGGGAAGAAGAAAAGTAGAGTTAAGTTCCCATGTATGTTATGCAAAGGGAGTCATCTCACTCACCTTTGTTCTCGTATGGATGAAGCCTCGAAATTCCTAGAAGACATGACTGTTTCATAGCCTCAACTTCCAGTTGCTTATTGCAAGCTTTCTCTCAACCCACTTGTAGTTGATGGAATGATCAATCCAGTCCCTTCATCGGTCAATCTAGTTGATCATGTCATCAATCTGGTCACGTCCTTAGTTGAATCAATTGACAAAGTGGTTGATCTGATACCATCCTCGGTCAATATCACTCTCCCCTCAGAGGGTGAAACTAAAGCGATCAATCTGATCTCACCCTCAGTTGATCCCACTATCCCGTTAGAGAATATCACCCAAGTGGTCGATCTGTTTCCATCTATTGACCCCATTCTCTCCTTGGAGAATGAAACTCAAGTGGTTGATCTGATCTCTCCATCAGTCGATCCTACTCTCTCACTAGAGAGTAAACCCGATACTTCCCACATTTTTCTCGTTGATACAGAATCTCCCGTGTCGAGGGGTATTCCTCCTTCTCCGTAGGACCCCCTCCAAGTAATGAGGCCATCAATTTTGATTGGGGTGTGAAAATTGGACCTCATCTTCCCTCTTACATTCCTTTCTAGATTGCAGTACAGGTTTGTGGTTGGGACGTTCCTCAAACATTGATAGATGAAGGTTCGTCTGTTAGTATTTTGTCCTCTATTGCTTGGCAATCTTTGGATTATCCTCCACTTGCACCGGTTACACAGAGTCTGTTATCTTTTAACAGAAGAACCAATCAACCTTTAGGGACCCTTCCCTAGTTTCCTGTAACATTGGGAGGGAAAACTGTCTTTATTGACGTTATGGTAGTCCAAGACCCCTTGGATTTTTCTTTACTCCTTGGGCGAGATTATGTCTATGCCATGAAAGCTATTGTGTCTACTCTTTTTCGCGTGATATCTTTCCCTCACGATGGATGAGTTGTAACTGTTGATCAACTTTCATTCATTGACCCTGACTAGATTGCTTCCCTAAATGGTTCTTATATGCAGACGATATCGCCCCTACCACATGTCAATTATGTGGCGTTGTCACCCATGGCTTCAACTTCTGATTATTTAGATCCAGTAGTTGACATGGTGATCGCTTCGATAGGGTTGTTAGAGCCTGATCTCCTTACCCCTGTCGTAACCCTCAACATGTGTTCCTTCAAGAGTGTTTTCCTTCCATCTAGTGAAGACCTCTTAGAAGCCATAACCGAGTTTTGTCCCTTGACATGGTGTCATTCCAGAGAATTTTCCTCTTGGAATCCATGATCAAGAGAGGTCTATGAGCATGATTTTCTAATTTCAATCTCGTTAAAAAATGAAACCAGACTTGAGCATAGTTCTTGTTTCTGTGTCAAGCTCGTTAAAAAATGAAATAGTTTTCCCCCTCTCTGTTTGAGTCAAGTCCTTCGTCTAGTATTTGAAGTTTCATTTCCTTTGCCTTTGTCGTTGGATGAAAAAAAACTTGGGGGGAAATACTTTCAGCCTCTGGACTTCATGCTGAAGTAGAGCCGCGAGTTTCTTAAGTTGGGGGCTAAGTACCAACCATCTATGTGTTATGCATTGGGAAGTCCAAGCATAGTTTTCTATGGTTCAAGCTTGTGTAAAAATGAAACCAACTACCTCAAGCATAGTTTCCTCTAGTTCAAGCTTGTGTAAAAATGAAACTAGGTCCAAGCATAGTTTAGTTTAGTTTTTAAGCTTGTGTTAAAATTAAAATCCATCCCAAGCATAGTTTTGTTTTGTTTTAAAGCTTGTGTAAAAATGAAAACAATCCTGAGCTTAGTCTTTGCTCTTTCTCATGCTCGTAAATACATGAGAATAAGTTACCAAGCTTAGTCTTTGTTCTTTCTCGTTCTCGTAAATCAATGAGAATGTAACCGAGTATACTTTTATCACTTTTTCGGACTCGTAAAGGTTATACGAAAAAGGAACCCCCCTGGAGTCCTCTTTAAGCTCTTTTAAGACTCTCTAAACATGAAAAGATTGCTGAGCGACCTTACTATTTTCACGCTCGTTAAAATATTTGAAGAAAACGTCTGTTGAGCGATAGTTTATCTCTTTTTCGATCTCATCAGACTACTTTACGAAAAAGGAACTGAGAGAGTTTTCTTTAAGTGTTTTTTAGACTCTATAAACATGAAAAACCCCTGAGTTTTCTTTCTTTGGACTCATAAAACAAACATTGAGAGGCCCATATGGGATCTGAGTTTTCTTTAAGTGTTTTTCAGACTCTCTAAACATGAAAAACCCATGAGTTTTCTTTCTTTGGACTCGTTAAATAAACATCGAAAGGCCCATATGGGACTGAACCACTCCTTCCTAGGGTTCGTTAAATATACTTTGAAGGACTCATCCGAAGGATGAGATTACATCAAAAAGCATATGTTATCCTCCTCAAGCTTGCATAAAAATAACGAGGTACTCGCCAGAAATGGTGGGGGAAAATTTAGGGAAAGAAATGTATCTAAACCTGTATTCTGTGGAAGAGTCACTTTTGAACATGACACCCTTTCACTCGCCTTGTGTCTAGGTTGGAAAATTTGCTCGTCTCTTGATCATACTCCTTTACAAGATTACAAATTGGTATGTGATCCCTATTGTTGAGTCAGTGTTTCCAAGACAGTTGTTGTGTCATCAATATGTTCAAAAAGATGTCCAACTTGAAAATCCTTCTATTGCGTCAGCCATTTCTGTAGTCCTTAAATCCTTCTATTGCATCGGCCATCCCTGAGTCAGTCCTGAATCACTTGTTACTCTGATCTACATCAAATCTTGTTACCTATTTCGTGTCATTGATGTGGGATACATTAAGGCCCTCCTGTGATGAGTCTTTTCATGTCGACTTCAACTCATTATCCAGGAATTAGACTTAGAAACTAAATGGTACCTTGGAACTTGCATGCCTCAATGGCAAGTTTCCTCTCTTTTGACAGTGGGTTTTCATTATTGACTCCTGATCAGGAGATTCCTCTGAGTGTTTGACTTCAACTCATTAATTCACATTCGTTGGATTGTACTAGTGTACCTTGGGATTCATTGGCACTAATGGTGATTTTCCTCATGCTTGTTAACGGTATACACTAATGACCAGTAATCAAGTGGTTTCTACCATGTTCAACTTTGACGCATGTGTTCAGATGGTTAGATTCGTACTATAGAGTGGTGGAGATGAAGACCCTGGATCTTTTCTAACAGATTCAAGTTGCGTTGGAGTATTTTCAGTTTGTACTATTGCGTAGATCCACATTGTATGTCTCGTGGCTATGTTAAAATTTGAGTCTTTAAAACATAGATCCACAGTGTATTTTTGGTGGCTATGTTCAGATTTGAGTCATATTGGCATGGATCCGCAGTGTATGTTTGGTGGCCATGACTTATCTTACTTCACATGGATCTTTGCATGTCGACATTTATGCTTTGAGTCATTTGTATTCTGAGTATGGGAATGCCTACCTCAGTGATGATATATTATTGTACTGTATTTCCTTGTTTGTTGGCAGGTTTCTGACCGACTGTTCCTTGTTCCCTACACACATCGACAAAGTATTTCAACTATCACTCTATTCTAACTTCATACTTTGGGGGGCTCTCTGTTACACATTATTTTTGTCATCCCTATGACTATTAATGATTTAAACCTATCTGTAGTCTTCAGAGGGGTCAGTGGCCTGAGTTCCTGAAGAAGGAAGAGAGAAGAACTTTTCTTGAGAAAAGAAGTTGCATTTTCCTTTGTAAAAACCCTATAAAAAAGGAAGTTCGCAAGTTGCTATATAGGCAGGGTGCGAGAATGCCTGATTCTTGCAGGTTGCACCATATCTAGGTTGCGAGAGGTTCGTAGGTTTCTCTATAAGAAGGGTGCGAGAATGCTTACATGTGGGAAAAATGAGCGTTTTCTCAAATATTCTAGAAGGAGAAACTTCCATGGTGAGGTGGCATCCGAATGGTTTGGATCTTACTCACTTTCATGATTTAGTGGGATCATCCTAACCTCCTCACCTTATCCTCTTCAACTTATAAACAAAGAGGAGCTCTCATGGAGAAAGATAGCTTTTGGATCTTGGATTGGGATAAGTTGGATTTGGTTTGGGATTATTAGCTTGGTTAGAGTGGTTTTGAGTTTTGCCTTTGTCAATATAGATTGTGAATATTATCAGATATGTGCTCTCAGAATTCTTGGAGTGAAAGTGTGTGGGGAACAAAGGATAGTTGGAAGGGACCTTATGACATCAAGGCCATGGTTGTAATCTCTTTTTCACATTTAATATGATACAGTAATATCATTCTTTCCTATAAAGCTTGTTGTGTTTTATTGTATGATTCCTTGATCGCATACATAGGTTTATATTGAGTTCATGCTATTGCTATCACTTTGGTTGGTTGTGTTCTTTTGTAGTTTCATCATTGTATGAGCGTTGGAATGGAGCTAGGATGGCGATGGCGAGAGGAAGCGACGTTTAAATGGTATGTCACCTATCCCTCTTTAGTTAGTAAATTCAATATCTAAAACTTAAGGAAAACATCATGTTCTGGTGTGTTTTGTTCTAGATCTAGGTGGATCTAGGGAGATCAGTTAGTGTCTAGACCTACCGATTAGTCCGATAACAAGTTGGGAAGTTTGTTTAATAATAAATGTTTTTGCTCAGACCGATCTTACAGTAAACCCTAGTTTACACAAGGAAGTCGTTAAAGATTAGGTCAATATTTCAATTAGTGAACCAGAGTTCACCGATAAAAACCCTCTATATGAAGGGATGATGTGTAAGTACCCACCTGCAGTTTTTCCCGAGAAAGAGATTGAAGCATTAAAGGAAAATAAACCTCTTGCACATGTGAACAATCCTGGTGTTAATACTGATTTTGAGAAACGTTGTAGAGAAAGGAATCGACAATGCACATAGTCAAATTTCAAGGGTAAGTAGATCGGTCGCTTAATATCGAGGAAACTAAGGAATAGAAAGGCTCCTCATCTGAGCTTGATTGATCTGATTGAGATAGATGAGGGCTCGGATCCATAGATAGAGGATTTTCTAGTTCGGGAAGATCCAGAACTGCAGGGTTCCAAGAGGGAAGTTACTATTCCTACTGAACCTTATGATTTCGTGACAAAGTTTCCACCATGCCTTCAATTCAAAGAAGGTTTTTCTAGTATAAGACATGATTTGAAGAAAACGACATATAAGACTAATGCACCCGTGGTTGACTACATCCTTCATCGATCCACCACCTCCCCTGTCCACTGTGATAACTGTTACATTTGGGTTGAGCATTATTACGCTGACATTCCTATCCTACAAGCCCAAATCAAAACTCTTACTGGTCAAAATTATTTCTTGAGGCAAGAAATCCTTGATCTCAAGGTGCATGCAGAAAGGAAGCCTAAATGCATCAAAAAATATGGAAGCATAGTTGTCAAAAATGCGACCAGTGTCAAGGCAGTAATAAATTCTGAACTTTCTGACCCTTCTTTAGTGAACTGTTAATGGTAGAATAATTTTATTTTCCTTCCATTTGATTCCTATTATCTAATTCAGAATAAATTGATTTGAAGTTTGATTTGATTTACTAAAATTAAGACTGGCTACAGAATCCTCGATTATGTAGCCAAGTCTCTTTTCTTATAAAAATTAGTAATTAGTTATGATTAATTGTTTTTCTAATTTATTTAAATTGTTTTTTTTTTTTTTTAGGAAACTGGAGATGTTGTTGTTGATTACTGGGAGGATATATCTTTCAATTATATGCAAGTGATTAGCAGTTTCTTTTTTTCATGTTTTATAGAAACTTTGATATATTTTTGAATAAACCAACTTTGTTATAAGTGGTTCCCAATCCACTATTTTTGTAATACTGCTTGATCTTAGGAGATTCATATCTATCCCGTGAGATGTGAGTATGTGATCCCAAGTTACTATAAATACTGTTCACTTTGTTAGTAAGAGGGATCATCGTTGCTTGGAACAGATTATGGACATGTAATATTCGGAACTGAATGGACAAGCTGTTTTGATTTCGGATTTAGACCAATGTGACGTTGTTTCATTTATGTTTTGTCTCTTATATTTTGGAATATTATATGTTACATAGCTTTAGCCTCAATGAAATATAATGTTCCATCTTATTCAATGCTTTAAAATTTTGTCTATAATTTGTTGTTTCATATATATTATATCTGTGATTGTTGTTTCAATTTTATTATCATGGTTTACGCTTGATGTTCAATTGATGTGCCAAATGAATGCTTCACATCAAAATTTATTTTATTGTAATCATTCATCATTATAAGATCACTATATCCGCATGTGTTGTACTCTGTTCTTTTATCCTAGCTGTCAATAAACACCTTGAGTTTATTCAGGATATGTTAGTACAATTCTGTGGCAGATTTCTCTCATAGGCAAGATAGCTGGAGGTTTGGATCACACAGAGACATTTCACACAATATGAAACTAATCTCAGGTTAGCCTTATTTTCATTTAATTTCTGTTATTAGCCTGTTTATTAGCGAAACAAGACAGTTTGAAGTGGTTGTGACCATTACTCTATCCTTGTTTCAAATAATGTTTTATTAGTATTTTATTTAGGTTCTTAGATCTTAGATTATTAAAAAATATATATAAAAATTTGTGCTTTCTTTATCTACTTTCAAAAACAATTACCAAACATTGCTTTCACAAGGCATTCATCAGAAAGTTGCAATTTGTAGATACTCTGTTCATAATCGAATATTTATATTTATGTTTTTGAAACACTTGTAAATAATTAGATCCACGTATATAGTATTATAGTTTTAGCTTTAGAGTAGTTTATTTCTTTTTTTTAGGACCCTAGTTGGCTAACAAATCCATTAAACCCATCATAATATATCACACCAAACAGCCGGTCTGAATTGATTCTTCTAGTTGATGGTGTGTCATTTATGCCCATCAACAAATGGCGCTGGAAGGAGGGCATGAATTCAATTGATGGCACATTGAGGTCACAAGACTCCTCCCCCACACACTCGCTCCCCTGTCATAGCACATAGTCTCTCAGACAACAATGTTACATTTGAAACAACAACTACCTCAAATGATAACCCTGAGATTCCCGTTGAACCAGTGACACCAGTTCCTCAAGGGGCTGATGTCCAAGAAATTGTTCGTCAGTCACTCATAAGAATGCATAGTGACTTAGCCTGTACTAGATAACCTGGTATGCCACTTAATCAACCCCTTGAATCCTCGAATATCTAAGAACAACTGGAAGGCACTGGTCTGCTCCAAAACCCGTTAGGTGAAAATACTACCAATCCTACTGAAACACCTATCCTTGGAGTCAGAGGATCTGGTATCCCACCTTCCCCACCTAATTCATCTCCATCCTCTTCAAGAGGAGAGTCTTTAGATGAAGGCAGTTCCTCATCAGGACCATCACAGCTTTCGACACCACCAACGCCCATGGAAAACCAAAACAATCCCACTAGACCTTAGCTCGATCAAGATGTTGTAGTTGTACCCAGACCTCAACACCCACTACCAAAACATCCGAAGAAATGGTTACCCAAATTTGATCCAGATTCCAAAAAATCTGCTGAAGACCACATCAAAAAATTTATGTTGTCCATTAGACTCTAAAGTGTAGAACATGAAGATGTAGTATGTCGATTATTCCCTTATACTTTTGAGGGAAATTCCTCCACATGGTATTTTTCTCAACAACCACAAACCATTGTTTCTTGGGACAAGTTTGAAACTTGTTTCTTAGAGAAATTCAGGGATGATAAATATCCGAAAGTCTTGGTTATGGAATTATCCAGCCTAAAAATGAATCCCAAGGAAAAAGTGAAAGACTTCAACCAAATATTTCTTACTTTAAAGAATAAAATCCCTGCAGATTCAATGCCTGCTAAAAGCCTAATTGTCGCATATTTCACCAAGGCTCTGCATAATAATATATCAATTTGGGTCAAAAGGTCTAAAAATAATGCATTATTAGAAGACTTTTAGGAGGCAAGCCAAATTGAAAAAGATATATTAAGATTAAAAGAAAATCTCAATAGCGAAGCTGAAACAATTTTTGCCTCTAAAAAGAAAATAGAAATCCTTGCTAGACCCCCTCAAACTAAAAGTCAACCAGAAACCTTAGACTTAGAAAGCTTGCAGAAATATTTCCAAAAACTATCTAATCAGGTTGTGGACTTGAAGAGATCAGTCGAGGAGGCATCCACAAGCAAAGGAAGTTTTAAACCTCCTTTCAGAAAACCTTTCCCTCCCAACCGGCCAAACCCGACCACTGAAGGCCTAAATTTTTAGAGTTTATAGTACGCTTTGCAAACCATCTTAGAGGCACATGATAATTCTGCTTATGTCCCTCCTGAAAGTTCTGAAGACATAGTTGAGGAAGAAGTACCAGAAGAGGAGGAATCATATCCCAACATTTTTGGTCACTTCTCGGAGAGTATCTTTCAAGCAAATTTTGAAACTATTCACCCTTACAACAAAAGAAGAAAAAAACAAAACAAACCTTCTTCCGAAGTGAGTAATAATGTGTTTCCAAAACAGTCAAAGAAAGATGAAATTAAACAAATTTTAGCATCCCCTATTTTAGAATACGATTTAGTTTAAGATCTGAAAAACTGAGGGATAATATTTTTGTTTTTGAGCTGCTGAAATTTCCCTTTATTTTGCAGAAAATGCTTCAAAGTATCGTTGAAAACAGTAAAAACAATGATCCTGGCAGCAAGAATACTGCAGACATTGGTTCAAAAATAGCCAAAAAGATCCCAACTAAAACGACCTCTGAACCTCTAGATAAAAGGGATTTAGCTGAAAAAACTGTAGCAAATGTAGATAAAATTGTTTTAGGGACAACAACTGAAAATTAGCAGAATTCTACTGTTAACACTCGAAAAAATGTCTCTCCTTTCTTGTTAACCTTTGAAATTTTTAATAGGAATGTACATAATTGTATGGTCGATTTTGGTGCATCGTCAAACTTGATGCCTCTATCTGTTTGTCAAAAAATTAATGCAGAAGTTAGACCTTTTGATCTCAAAATCATTCATCTTGATCGAACGAATGTTAAGGTAATCAGTGATCTTAAGAATGTTCTGGTTATATTATCTTTCAATCCTAAGGTTCATCAGATAATTGGCATTATTGTTGTTGATATCACTGAAGTCTATGGTTTGTTTTTAAGCAGGGAATGGTCCAAGAAGCTACATGGTTACTTTGCTACAGATTGGTCTCATTTTTGGCTGCCTGAAAACGGATAGCCCAATAAGATCAAGATAAACAAAGAATGTTATTTGAAGAACACTGTGACGGATTTGAATGATGCAAATGAACCTTTCACTGCATCTGCTAATTCATTTGAAATGTAGGGAATGAATACCTTCTTTGGTAACTTCATGACCAAAATTTATCCTGTTAGCACTGAAAGTCACACTTTGACTACTAAAGTGTAAACTCATCACCCATCATAATGTAAAATATAACTTTGGTTTTGAATAGGTGGATCAACAAGATGGATAAAGAAGGAGAGAGTGCAGTAAACTTTAGATCAGTAGGCTACACCAATGGAGTCTCAAACATCCCACTCATCTAAGGCACAAAAGGTGCTTAACAAAAAACAATATTATATGCTGATAGGTGGAGTAAATGAAGAAGGAAAGTGTAAGATAGAATGTTCAGTAAATAGAGATCCTCTCAATTTAATGAATCCACAAATACTTGAATATAAACAATGACTGATGGGAAAAATACAACGGATCCTTTGTTGCTTAGGGATCCATAAATCATTGACAACCTTTCATCCTCAAATCTGCAATATATTCAAATAAGAAGAAATATAGACAAAGGTTTACAATCTAAAATCACAACTCTCATGAGTCTCCAATAGCAGTAATGCTTACAATCATAAAATGCCCACAGGCTTACAAATGAACACACACATGAAACTTCCTATTCCTACTCTCTCTAGCCTCTCTTGGCTCATGAATCCCCTTCTCCAAGAGATATCTCCCTCTTTAAATAGAAAATAGCATCCAAATAACCTAAGGAGGTCAAATCCCATATCCTCCATTGGATTCTAAGCCTTGGAGATAGGTGAAAATAGTCAAAGAGACAAACATCCAACAAACTATTGATTTTTAGGAATTTGTTGGAAGTCATTAATAAATTGTTTCCACCTCATGCATGAGGCCTTTGCTGGAGCTAAATCTTAGGTGTAGGTGTCCCTTGACATATAAATTATCCTTGAGAAGTTATTTTAACTCTCCTTGACATGTGGCAACCTCCCAACAAGGCGACTATCAAAACCGTGACCGCTACAAGAAATTAGTATGCAATGCCACTGTGCAGAGTATGAAGTGCCTACTTCTATATCCAATATCTATCAAACCAAAACACATTTTAAAAAAATAAGAGAGGTTTTTGTTATCTGGAATGTTATGAACAAAAACCTCCTCTAGTTTTCAAAAATACACCCTCAACTGCTCATAACCCAAGTTTTAAATTAGTGACTCAAAACTAGCAGAATAACTCTGCACAATTTAGCCTCTGCTAGAATATTACGCAGCGCCTGTAGGTAGTGCCTGACTGTGTTTCTGCATGCAATTCGGTAGCATAAATCTATGGGTGCTTTGATGCTTGAACTTGGATATTGGGAATAACTCAGTATACTTTCAATTTTCCCCAAAACAAATAAAAAAACCCATAACAATTGTATTCATTTGCCAAAATGAATAATTAAATGTAGATTCTATTCTTTGTGAAATATTAGGTAGCACCTATGAGTAGCGCCAATTATGAAATGCTGAGGCATAAACCAACATTGTTCTAACATATCCTATCACTGATCCCAGGCAACAATCAAAAGTTATGACCTATACTCAGACATCAGCTTTGCCAAGTGTGCCAAACACTGCTAACGAAGCTCAAATTTGGTCATTGTACTTTGATGGATCCAAATACAAATAAGGAGCTGGTGCAGGATGTGTACTCATCAATCCTGCAAGTAATAAGACTTTTATTACCTCTTGGCTAGAGTTTGAGTGCACTAATAACACCTCCGAATACAAAGCACTTTTACAAGGGCTTAGGAAAGCTTTGGATATGGACGTGCAGAATTTAATGGTATTTGGTGATTCAGAAATCATGGTTAGGCAAGTAAGAAACTTCATACATTTCTTATCACCACATGTGAAAATCTACCAAACTAAGGTACAGAGTTTAATGCAAACATTTTCAGCATTTAACATAAATTTTGTTCCTATACTGAGTATTTTAGAGGCTGATTTATTGGCTAATGTCGCTTCTAAACTATTGCCCGCAGAAGCTCTTTATCCTAATGCGTTTTCAACTTAATTGTTGTCGAGGCCGTTGATATCGGATAACATCACCAATTGGAGAGTGTTCGACGATGACCAACAAATCATAAACTTCTTGCATATGGAAGACACCTTCCAAGGTGCAGTCATTGGTGAAGGCACTCACGATGAGAACCTCTGAAACCTCCAAAACTCCACGGTAATATCAGATCCTAGATCTCTTGAATTGACATCTGATTTGGTAAACTCTATCCCCAGATCTGTTATAAGACTAGAGAAGTTCTATGACTGCATGATAAATTTAGAGGGACAATTAATTGTAAAACGAACAGTTCTTCTTTGATTTATGAGTCGGTCAATTTAGGAACAAAGGACAATCCTCAAAATATTAATCTAGGAATGGGATGCTCTGAAAAAGAACGATCTATTTTCATAAAATTGTTTAAATAATTTAAATACGTTTTTGCTTGGACCTATGATGACTTGAAAACATTCGACCCTAACATCATACAATATGTCATCCCCGTGAAACCCCAGATTCATCCTTTTCAACATAAATTGAGGAAGATGCACCCTAAATTAGAACCCACCATTAAAAAAGAACTAAATAAATTACTAACCGCAAAGAAAATTTTCCCGGTAAGTCACACACAGTGGGTGTCTAATTTAGTTCCTATAAGGAAGAAAAGTGGAAAAATTCGACTCTGTGTCGATTTTCGAAACCTAAACCGATCATCTGATAAAGATAACTACCCCGTTCCTCCAATGGAACAAATTTTACGACAAGTGTTTGGTTTCGAGAGACCATCTTTGTTAGATGGATTTTTGGGATACAACCAGGTCCTCATGTCTCCCTTAGATCAGCTTAAAACCACTTTTCGTACCCCATGGGGCACTCATGCCTACATGAAGATGCCTTTTGGACTAATTAACATTGGCACCACTTTTTAGAGAGAAATGGACATTGATTTCCGTGGGATCATAAACCAATCAATCATGGTCTATCTTGATGATGTCACCATCTTCTCTAAAAACAAGAAAGATCACTTGTCTCACCTCAGGGCTGTCCTAGAACGATGTCACAAGTATGACATATCTCTCAACCCTAAGAAATCGGTCTTTGCAGTAGAACAAGGAAAACGACTTGGGTTTATAGTGTCTAAATAAGAAATTATTATTGACCCTGAAAGAACCCAAGCTATTGCTAAACTCTCCCCTCCCTCTTCCAAAAATGCCCTGCAGTCCTTTTTGGGCAAGATTAATTTCGTCAGAAGATTTGTCCCAAGATTCTCGAAAATGGTAATACCATTACAAAATTTAATTAAAAAGGATGTTATATACCATTGGGGACCACAATAAAGTCAATATTTCAACTCCATTAGAAAAGCAATAGTAGAATCTCCTTCCTTGATGAGTCTCGATTTTTCTCAGGATTTCACTCTTTACACTTTTGCATCCGACCGATCTTATGTTGTTGTGTTAACGCAGAAAAATGTTGAAAGAAATGAGATACCTATTGCCTTCATGATATTAGACTTCAAAGGAGCATAGATTAACTACTCAATAGTATATCAATAGGCATATGTTGTTTTTAAAGCAGTGAAACACTTTTGGTCATACCTGCTGAAATCCAGAACCAAGGTTATCATTCCTTACCCAGCTGTAAGAAACTTGTTAGTACAAAAATAACTGGGTGAGAAAAGGGAAAATTGGATGATGTCATTATAGGAATATGACCTCGAAATAACCCCTGCACAGGTTGTTAGAGGTCAAGGCCTATGTAAACTAGTGGTTGATTCGGTTGAAGAATAGGAAAGTCAAATCAACATCTTAACTGTAAATCAACATAACCAAAAACAAATTAGTTGTGCACAAGTTGTTGCTAACTCTTGGTATGAGAACATTAAATTTTATTTGACACATGGATCTTCTCCTCACTATCTTGATCCTAAAAATAGAAGAGCACTCAAATTAAAATCTGCATCTTTCCAGTTAATTAATAATGTATTATTTCGAAATAAATTTGATGGTGTTCTTATGCGTTGTTTAGAAAAGGAAGAAGCGAAGAAAGTGCTATCTGAACTTCATGCAGGTGAAGTCGGTGGTCACTTCAGTGGAGACACCACTACTCACAAAATGTTAAGAGTTGGGTACTATTGGCCCACTTTATTTAAATATGCCCATACGCTGTGTCGTAAATGTATAATCTTCCAAAAGGTTGCAGGACGAGTGAAAAATGCAGCATTTCCTTTGCATCATGTCACTGTAGATTCCCCTTTTTAGCAGTGGGGTCTTGACATCATAGGACCAATTAAACCTTCTTATTCACTGCAACACAAGTATATCATTACAAGAACGGATTATTTTACCAGATGGTCTGAAGATGCACCTTTGAAAGTGGTGAATACAAATCAGGTAGTATCTTTCCTCAAATCTCATATCATCACCCGATTCGGCATTCCAATTTTTTGGTATTTGATAACGCCTATTACTTTTCATCCCTCGATATGAACTTATTTTCCTTGGAAAAAGGGATTAAACTGAAATATTCTGCCAGCTACTACCCTCATTGAAATGGTTTAGCAGAATCAACAAACAAAAATTTAATCAAGATCATCAAGAAGATAGTTTCAGAGAATCATAAGAACTAGCACAATGCACTGTATAATGAACTTTGGGCTGATAGAGTGACACCAAAAGCCTCTGTTGGTAATTCCTCTTTCTTTCTTGTCTATGGAAGAGAAGAAATTCTCCCTCAACATGTTATACTTCCTAATCTGCAATTATCGCAGAAAGTTCAAGAAGAGGAGTGCCCTCCCCTAGAAAGTCGAATTAATGCCTTGCTAAAATTGGAGGAAGTAAGGGCACAAGAAAAACAGAAACTGGATCAACATCAACAAATTGTAAAAATTTGGTTTGATTCAAATTCTTCTTCAAATAAGAATTTCGATGTCGGAGATTTGGCTCTCAAGTGGGACAAAGCTCACGAGGGAAAAGGGGAACACACCAAGTTCCATAATCTATGGTTAGGACCATTTGTAATTTCTGAAAAATTAGGTCCCAGCTCTTTCTGCCTACAAATTTGGAGGGACATCCAAACACTTTCCCAGTGAATGGCCAGGTTCTCAAAAGGTATTTCACCTTATGATTCCAGATCCATCTCTTTGTACACATTTTTTTTTTGTTTTAATTTTCTTTTTTCTTTTTTATTTTGGTTCTTTTCATTTTTCTTGTTTTCTATTTGTTTATGAATAATTATATCCGTGTCACAAGTTTCATTTATGGAAGGAAAATCATATTTTTTATCCAAGAGCAACAACTGATGACTTTTCAAAGCACCGATGCTGTAAATGCTAAAACTCAGATCATCAGGAGAAAATTCATGCTCAAAACAGTGTTGTTGGTTTCTTTTCAAAATCTCAAGAGGAAACTATTATCATTAATAAAACTCTTAACGTTTTCCCTGTTTTTTGAGAAAACAACTCAATTATACCTCCCTGTCCCTGAGATGGTTTCTTAACATAAATATAAGTGTTCAGATCATGGTAAAGAGCATTAAATGAGAAGATGAATTATATAAGATCCAATTTTGTTTTCAAAATCTGAAATTTTCAGTATCACGCCACTCTCTTGAATATCATAAAGTTTCCGCAAATTTGTAAATTAATTCTAGAGGGTTGAAAGCATTGCAAGGTGTGGGAAG
>JASDQU010440255.1:21160-35735 GCA_032191745.1 Picea mariana | reverse complement strand
TTGTAGTTTCATCATTGTATGAGCGTTGGAATGGAGCTAGGATGGCGATGGCAAGAGGAAGCGACGTTTAAATGGTATGTCACCTATCCCTCTTTAGTTAGTAAATTCAATATCTAAAACTTAAGGAAAGCATCATGTTCTGGTGTGTTTTGTTCTAGATCTAGGTGGATCTAGGGAGATCAGTTAGTGTCCAGACCTACCGATTAGTCCGATAACAAGTTGGGAAGTTTGTTTAATAATAAATGTTTTTTCTCAGACCGATCTTACAGTAAACCCTAGTTTAGACAAGGAAGTAGTTAAAGATTAGGTCAATATTTCAATTAGTGAACCAGAGTTCACCGATAAAAACCCTCTATATGAAGGGATGATGTGTAAGTACCCACCTGCAGTTTTTCCCGAGCAAGAGACTGAAGAATTAAAGGAAAATAACCCTCTTGCACATGTGAACAATGCTGGTGTTAATACTGACTTTGAGAAACGTTGTAGAGAAAGGAATTGACAATGCACATAGTCAAATTTGAAGGGTAAGTAGATCGGTCGCTTAATCTCGAGGAAACTAAGGAATAGAAAGGCTCCTCATCTGATCTTGATTGACCCGATTGAGATAGATGAGGGCTCGGATCCATAGATAGAGGATTTTCTAGTTCGGGAAGATCTAGAACTACAGGGTTTCAAGATGGAAGTTACTATTCCTACTGAACCTTATGATTTCGTGACAAAGTTTCCACCATGCCTTGAATTCAAAGAAGGTTTTTCCAGTATAAGGCATGATTTGAAGAAAACGACATATAAGACTAATGCACCCGTGGTTGACTACATCCTTCATCGATCCACCACCTCCCCTGTCCACTGTGATAACTGTTACATTTGGGTTGAGCATTATTACGCTGACATTCCTATCCTACAAGCCCAAATCAAAACTCTTACTGGTCAAAATTATTTATTGAGGCAAGAAATCCTTGATCTCAAGGTGCATGCAGAAAGGAAGCCTAAATGCATCAAAAAATACAGAAGCATAATTGTCAAAAATGCGACCATTGTCAAGGTAGTAATAAATTTTGAACTTTCTGACCCTTCTTTAGTGAACTGTTAATGGTAAAATAATTTTATTTTCCTTCCATTTGATTCCTATTATCTAATTCAGAATAAATCGATTTGAAGTTTGATTTGATTTACTAAAATTAAGATCGGCTACAGAATCTTCGATTATGTAGCCAAGTTTCTTTTCTTATAAAAATTAGTAATTAGTTATGATTAATTGTTTTTCTAATTTATTTAAATTGTTTTTGTTTTGTTTTAGGAAACTGGAGATGTTGTTGCTGATTACTGGGAGGATATATCTTTCAATTCTATGCAAGTGATTAGCAGTTTCTTTTTTTCATGTTTTATAGAAACTTTGATATATTTTTGAATAAACCAACTTTGTTATAAGTGGTTCCCAATCCACTATTTTTGTAATACTTCTTGATATTAGGAGATTCATATCTATCCCGTGAGATATGAGTATGTGATCCCAAGTTACTTTAAATACTGTTCACTTTGTTAGTAAGAGGGATCATCGTTGCTTGGAACAGATTATGGACATGTAATATTCAGAACTGAATGGACAAGCTGTTTTGATTTCGGATTTAGACCAATGTGACGTTGTTTCATTTATGTTTTGTCTCTTATATTTTTGAATATTATATGTTACATAGCTTTAGCCTCAATGAAATATAATGTTCCATCTTATTCAGTGCTTTAAAATTTTGTCTATAATTTGTTGTTTCATATATATTATATCTGTGATTGTTGTTTCAATTTTATTATCATGGTTTACGCTTGATGTTCAATTGATGTACCAAATGAATGCTTCACATCAAAATTTATTTTATTGTAATCATTCATCATTATAAGATCACTATATCCGCATGTGTTGTACTCTGTTCTTTTATCCTAGCTGTCAATAAACACCTTGAGTTTATTCAGGATATGTTAGTACAAGTCTGTCGCAGATTTCTCTCATAGGCAAGATAGCTGGAGGTTTGGAACAGAGACATTTCACATAGTATGAAACTAAACTCAGGTTAGCCTTATTTGCATTTAATTTCTTTTATTAGCCTGTTTATTAGCGAAACAAGACAGTTTGAAGTGGCTGTGACCATTACTCTATCCTTGTTTCAAATAATGTTTTATTAGTATTTTATTTAGGTTCTTAGATCTTAGATTATAAAACAAAAAATATAAAAATGTGTGCTTTCTTTATCTACTTTCAAAAACAATTACCAAACATTGCTTTCACAAGGCATTCATCAGAAATTTGCAATTTGTAGATACTCTGTTCATAATCGAATATTTATATTTATGTTTTTGAAACACTTGTAAATAATTAGATCCACGTATATAGTATTATAGTTTTAGCTTTAGAGTAGTTTATTTCTTTGTTTTAGGACCCTAGTTGGATAACAAAGCCATTAAACCCGTCATAATATATCACACCAAACAGTCGGTCTGAATTGATTCTTCTAGTTGATGGTGTGTCATTTATGCCCATCAACAAATGGCACTAAAAGGAGGGCATGAATTCAATTGATGGCACATTGAGGTCACAAGACTCCTCCCCCACACACTCGCTCCCCTGTCATAGCACGTAGTCTCTCAGACAACAATGTTACATTTGAAACAACAACTACCTCAAACGATAACCCTGAGATTCCCGTTGAACCAGTGACACCAGTTCCTCAAGGGGCTAATGTCCAAGAAATTGTTCGTCAGTCACTCATAAGAATGCATAGTGACTTAGCCTGTACTAGATAACCTGGTACACCACTTATTCAACCCCTTGAATCCTCGAATATCTAAGAACAACTGGAAGGCACTGGTCTGCTCCAAAACCTATTAGGTGAAAATACTACCAATCCTATTGAAACACCTATCCTTGGAGTTAGAGGATCTGTTATCCCACCTTCCCCACCTAATTCATCTCTATCCTCTTCAAGAGGAGAGTCTTTAGATGAAGGCAGTTCCTCATCAGAACCATCACAACTTTCGACACCACCAACGCCCATGGAAAACCAAAACAATCCCACTAGACCTTGGCTCGATCAAGATGTTATAGTTGTACCCAGACCTCAACACCCACTACCAAAACATCCAGAGAAATGGTTACCAAAATTTGATCCGGATTCCAAAAAATCTGCTGAAGACCACATCAAAAAATTTATGTTGGCCATTAGACTCTGGAGTGTAGAACATAAAGATGTAGTATGTCAATTATTCCCTTATACTTTTGAGGGAAATGCCTCCACATGGTATTTTTCTCAACAACCACAAACCATTGTTTCTTGGGACAAGTTTGAAACTTGTTTCTTAGAGAAATTCAGGGATGATAAATATCCGAAAGTCTTGGTTATGGAATTATCCAGCCTAAAAATGAATCCCAAGAAAAAAGTGAAAGACTTCAACCAAATATTTCTTACTTTAAAGAATAAAATCCCTGCAGATTCAATGTCTGCTGAAAGCCTAATTGTCGCATATTTCACCAAGGCTCCGCATAATAATATATCAATTTGGGTCAAAAGGTCTAAAAAGAACGCATTATTAGAATCCTTTGAGGAGGCAAGCCAAATTGAAAAGGATATATTAAGATTAAAAGAAAATCTCAATAGCGAAGCTGAAACAATTTTTGCCTCTAAAAAGAAAATAGAAATCCTTGCTAGACCCCCTCAAACTAAAAGTCAACCAGAAACCTTAGACTTAGAAAGCTTGTAGAAAGATTTTCAAAAACTATCTAATCAGGTTGTGGACTTGAAGAGATCAGTCGAGGAGGCATACACAAGCAAAGGAAGTTTTAAACCTCCTTTCAGAAAACCTTTCCCTCCCAACCGGCCAAACCCGACCACTGAAGGCATAAATTTTTAGAGTTTATAGTACGCTTTGCAAACCATCTTAGAGGCACATGATAATTCTACTTATGTCCCTCCTGAAAGTTCTGAAGACATAGTTGAGGAAGAAGTACCAGAAGAGGAGGAATCATATCCCAACATTTTTGGTCACTTCTCGGAGAGTATCTTTCAAGCAAATTTTGAAACTGTTCACCCTTACAACAAAAGAAGAAAAAAAAAAAACAAACCTTCTTCCGAAGTGAGTAATAATGTGTTTCCAAAACAGTCAAAGAAAGATGAAATTAAACAAATTTTAGCATCCCCTATTTTAGAATACGATTTAATTTAAGATCTGAAAAACTGAGGGATAATATTTTTGTTTTTGAGCTGCTGAAATTTCCCTTTATTTTGCAGAAAATGCTTCAAAGTATCGTTGAAAACAGTAAAAACAATGATCTTGGCAGCAAGAATACTGCAGAAATTGGTTCAAAAATAGCCAAAAAGATCCCAACTAAAACGACATCTGAACCTCTAGATAAAAGGGATTTAGCTGAAAAAACTGTAGCAAATGTAGATAAAATTGTTTTAGAAACAACAACTAAAAATTAGCAGAATTCTACTGTTAACACTCGAAAAAATGTCTCGCCTTTCTTGTTAACCTTTGAAGTTTTTAATAGGAATGTACATAATTGTATGGTTGATTTTGGTGCATCGTCAAACTTGATGCCTCTATCTGTTTGTCAAAAAATTAATGCAGAAGTTAGACCTTTTGATCTCAAAATCATTCATCTTGATCGAATGAACGTTAAGGTAATCAGTGATCTTAAGAATGTTCTGGTTAGATTATCTTTCAATCCTAAGGTTCATCAGATAATTGACATTATTGTTGTTGATATCACTGAAGTCTATGGTTTGTTTTTAAGAAGGGAATGGTCCAAAAAGCTACATGGTTACTTTGCTACAGATTGGTCTCATTTTTGGCTGCCTGAAAACGGATAGCCCAATAAGATCAAGATAAACAAAGAATGTTATTTGAAGAACACCATGACAAATTTGAATGATGCAAATGAACCTTTCACTGCATCTACTAATTCATTTGAAATGCAGGGAATGAATACCTTCTTTGGTAACTTCATGACCAAAATTTATCCTATTAGCACTGAAAGTCACACTTTGACTGCTAAAGTGTAAGCTAATCACCCATCAGAATGTAAAATATAACTTTGGTTTTGAATAGGTGGATCAACAAGATGGATAAAGAAGGAGAGAGTGCAGTAAACTTTAGATCAGTAGGCTACACCAATGGAGTCACAAACGTCCCACTCATCTAAGGCACAAAAGGTGCTTAACAAAAACCAATATTATATGCTGATAGGTGGAATAAATGAAGAAGGAAAGTGTAAGATAGAATGTTCAGTAAATAGAGATCCTCTCAATTTAATGAATCCACAAATACTTGAATATAAAAAATGACTGATGGGAAAAATACAACGGATCCTTTGCTGCTTAGGGATCCATAAATCATTGACAACCTTTCATCCTCAAATCTACAATATATTCAAATAAGAAAAAATATAGACAAAGGTTTACAATCTAAAATCACAACTCTCATGAGTCTCCAATAGCAGTAATGCTTACAATCATAAAATTCCCATAGGCTTACAAATGAACACACACATGAAACTTCCAATTCCTACTCTCTCTAGCCTCTCTTGGCTCATGAATCCCCTTCTCCAAGAGATATCTCCCTCTTTAAATAGAAAATAGAATCCAAATAACCTAAGGAGGTTAAATCCCATATCCTCCATTGGATTCTAAGCCTTGGAGATAGGTGAAAATAGTCAAAGAGACAAACATCCAACAAACTATTGATTTTTAGGAATTTGTTGGAAGTCATTAATAAATTGTTTCCACCTCATGCATGAGGCCTTTGCTGGAGCTAAATCTTAGGTGTAGGTGTTCCTTGACATATAAATGATCCTTGAGAAGTTATTTTAACTCTCCTTGACATGTGGAAACCTCCCAACAAGGCGACTATCAAAACCGTGACCGCTACAAGAAATTAGTACGCAATGCCACTGTGCAGAGTATGAAGTGCCTACTTCTATATCCAATATCTATCAAACCAAAACAAATTTTAAAAAACTGAGAGAGTTTTTTGTTATATGGAATGTTATGAACAAAAACCTCCTCCAGTTTTCAAAAATACACCCTCAACTGCTCATAACCAAAGTTTTAAATTAGTGACTCAAAACTAGCAGAATAACTCTGCACAATTTAGCCTCTGCTAGAATATTACGCAGCGCCTGTAGGTAGTGCCTGACTGTGTTTCTGCATGCAATTCGGTAGCATAAATCTATGGGTTCTTTGATGCTTGAACTTGGATATTGGGAATAACTCAATATAATTTCAATTTTCCCCAAAACAAATAAAAAAACCCATAACAATTGTATTCATTTGCCAAAATGAATAATTAAATGTAGATTCTATTCTTTGTGAAATATTAGGTAGCACCTGTCGGTCGCTCCAATTATGTAATGCTGAGGCATAAACCAATATTTTTCTAACATATCCTATCACTGATCCCGGGCAACAATCAAAAGTTATGACCTATACTCAGACATCAGCTTTGCCAAGTGTGCCAAACACTGCTAACGAAGCTCAAATTTGGTCATTGTACTTTGATGGATCCAAATACAAATAAGGAGCTGGTGCAGGATGTGTACTCATCAATCCTGTAAGTAATAAGACTTTTATTACCTCTTGGCTAGAGTTTGAGTGCACTAATAACATCTCCGAATACGAAGCACTTTTACAAGGGCTTAGGAAAGCTTTGGATATGGACGTGCAGAATTTAATGGTATTTGGTGATTCAGAAATCATGGTTAGGCAAGTAAGAAACTCCATACATTTCTTATCACCACATATGAAAATCTACCAAACTGAGGTACAGAGTTTAATGCAAACATTTTCAACATTTAACATAAATTTTGTTCCTATACTGAGTAATTTAGAGGCTGATTTATTGGCTAATGTCGCTTCTAAACTATTGCCCGTAGAAGGTCTTTATCCTAATGCGTTTTCAACTTAATTGTTGTCCATGCCATTGATCTCGGATAACATCACCAATTGGAGAGTGTTCGACGATGACCAACAAATCATCAACTTCTTGCATATGGAAGACACCTTCCAAGGTGCAGTCATTGGTGAAGGCACTCACGATGAGAACCTCTGAAACCTCCAAAACTCCACGGTAATATCAGATCCTAGATCTCTTGAATTGACATCTGATTTGGTAAACTCTATCCCCAGATCTGTTGTAAGACTAGAGAAGTTCTATGACTGCATGATAAATTTAGAGGGACAATTAATTGTAAAACAAACAGTTCTTCTTTGATTTATGAGTCGGTCAATTTAGGAACAAAGCACAATCCTCAAAATATTAATCTAGGAATGGGATGCTCTGAAAAAGAACGATCTATTTTCATAAAATTGTTTAAATAATTTAAATACGTTTTTGCTTGGACCTATGATGACTTGAAAACATTCGACCCTAACATCATACAAATGTCATCCCCATGAAACCCCAGATTCATCCTTTTCAACATAAATTGAGGAAGATGCACCCTAAATTAGAACCCACCATTAAAAAAGAACTAAATAAATTACTAACCGCAAATAAAATTTTCCCGGTAAGTCACACACAAAGGGTGTCTAATTTAGTTCCTGTAAGGAAGAAAAGTGGAAAAATTCGACTCTGTGTCGATTTTCGAAACCTAAACCGATCATCTGATAAAGATAACTACCCCGTTCCTCCAATGGAACAAATTTTATGACAAGTTTTTGGTTTCGAGAGACTATCTTTGTTAGATGGATTTTTGGGATACAACCAGGTCCTCATGTCTCCCTTAGATCAGCTTAAAACCACTTTTCGTACCCCATGGGGCACTTATGCCTACATGAAGATGCCTTTTGGACTAATTAACGTTGGCACCACTTTTTAGAGAGAAATGGACATTGATTTCTGTGGGATCATAAACCAATCAATCGTGGTCTATCTTGATGATGTCACCATCTTCTCTAAAAACAAGAAAGATCACTTGTCTCACCTCAGGGCTGTCCTAGAACAATGTCACAAGTATGGCATATCTCTCAACCCTAAGAAATTGGTCTTTGTAGTAGAACAAGGAAAACTACTTGGGTTTATAGTGTCTAAAGAAGAAATTATTATTGACCCTGAAAGAACCCAAGCTATTGCTAAACTCTCCCCTCCCTCTTCCAAAAAAGCCCTGCAGTCCTTTTTGGGCAAGATTAATTTCGTCAGAAGATTTGTCCCAAGATTCTCGAAAATGGTAAGACCATTACAAAATTTAATTAAAAAGGATGTTATATACCATTGGGGACCACAAGAAAGTCAAGCTTTTAACTCTATTAGAAAATCAATAGTAGAATCTCCTTCCTTGATGAGTCTCGATTTTTCTCAGGATTTCACTCTTTACACTTTTGCATCCGACCGATCTTATGTTGTTGTGTTAACGCAGAAAAATGTTGAAAGAAATGAGATACCTATTGCCTTCATGATATCAGCCTTCAAAGGAGCATAGATTAACTACTCAATAGTATATCAATAGGAATATGTTGTTTTTAAAGCAGTGAAACACTTTTGGTCATACCTGCTGAAATCCAGAACCAAGGTTATCATTCCTTACCTAGCTGTAAGAAACTTGTTAGTACAAAAAGAACTGGGTGAGAAAAGGGAAAATTGGATGATGTCATTATAGGAATATGACCTCGAAATAACCCCTGCACAGGTTGTTAGAGGTCAAGGCCTATGTAAACTAGTGGTTGATTCGATTGAAGAATAGGAAAGTCAAATCAACATCTTAACTGTAAATCAACATAACCAAAAAAAAATTAGTTGTGCACAAGTTGTTGCTAACTCTTGGTATGAGAACATTAAATTTTATTTGACACATGGATCTTCTCCTCCCTATCTTGATCCTAAAAATAGAAGAGCACTCAAATTAAAATCTGCATCTTTCCAGTTAATTAATGATGTATTATTTTGAAATAACTTTGATGGTGTTCTTATGCGTTGTTTAGAAAAGGAAGAAGCGAAGAAAGTGCTATCTGAACTTCATGCAGGTGAAGTCGGTGGTAACTTCAGTGGAGACACCACTACTCACAAAATGTTAAGAGTTGGGTACTATTGGCCCACTTTATTTAAATATGCCCATACACTGTGTCGTAAATGTATAATCTTCCAAAAGGTTGCAGGACAAGTGAAAAATGAAGCATTTCCTTTGCATCATGTCACTATAGATTCCCCTTTTTAGCAGTGGGGTCTTGACATCATAGGACCAATTAAACATTCTTCTTCACTGCAACACAAGTATATCATTACAAGAACGGATTATTTTACCAGATGGTCTGAAGATGCACCTTTGAAAGTGGTGAATACAAATCAGGTAGTATCTTTCCTCAAATCTCATATCATCACCCGATTCGGCATTCCCAAATTTTTGGTATTTGATAACGCCTCTTACTTTTCATCCCTCGATATGAACATCTTTTCCTTGGAAAAAGGGATTAAACTGAAATATTCTGCCAGCTACTACCCTCATTGAAATGGTTTAGTAGAATCAACAAACAAAAATTTAATCAAGATCATTAAGAGGATAGTTTCAGAGAATCATAAGAACTGGCACAATGCACTGTATAATGCACTTTGGGCTGACAGAGTGACACCAAAAGCCTCTGTTGGTAATTCCTCTTTCTTTCTCATCTACGAAAGAGAATAAATTCTCCCTCAACATGTTATACTTCCTAATCTGCAATTATCGCAGAAAGTTCAAGAAGAGGAGTGCCCTCCCCTAGAAAGTCGAATTAAGAGGAAGTAAGGGCACAAGAAAAACAGAAACTGGATCAACATCAACAAATTGTAAAAATCTGGTTTGATTCAAATTCTTCTTCAAATAAGAATTTCGATGTCGGAGATTTGGCTCTCAAGTGGGACAAAGCTCACGAGGGAAAAGGGGAACACACCAAGTTCCATAATCTATGGTTAGGACCATTTGTAATTTCTGAAAAATTAGGTCCCAGCTCTTTCCGCCTACAAAATTTGGAGGGACATCCAGACACTTTCCTAGTGAATGGCCAGGCTCTCAAAAGGTATTTCACCTGATGATTCCAGATCCATCTCTTTGTACACATTTTTTTTTGTTTTAATTTTCTTTTTTGTTTTTTATTTTGGTTCTTTTCATTTTGCTTGTTTTTTATTTGTTTATGAATAATTATATCCGTGTCACAAGTTTCATTTATGGAAGGAAAATCATATTTTTTATCCAAGAGCAACAACTGATGACATTTCAAAGCACCGATGCTGTAAATGCTAAAACTCAGATCAGCAGGAGAAAATTCATGCTCAAAACAGTGTTGTTGGTTTCTTTTCAAAATCTCGAGAGGAAACTATTATCATTAATAAAACTCTTAACGTTTTCCCTATTTTTTGAGAAAACAACTCAATTATACCTCCCTGTCCTTGAGATGGTTTCTTAACATAAATCTAAGTGTTCAGATCATGGTAAAGAGCATTAAATGAGAAGATGAATTATATAAGATCCAATTTTGTTTTCAAAATCTGAAATTTTCAGTATCACGCCACTCTCTTGAATATCATAAAGTTTCCGCAAATTTGTAAATTAATTCTAGAGGGTTGAAAGCATTGCAAGGTGTGGGAAGTGTTTGTCAACTCACCGCGACACTGAACAGGTCTGTTGGCAGTGGGTAAATGCATGCATGATACCAAGGCAACTTCGTTGGGGTACATGAATAGGCCTGCTGGCAGTGAAGCAATGTCGGGTTTAAGAAAATTATCAGGTATGTATTTTTAGAATTGATCAAAAGTAAATATGTTCTTTATCATGGATGAACGACACTTGGAAAGGATAGAGGTGTTAAAGTGGGTTAAATTGCATCCCTGCCGAGGCTATGGATGCCTACTGGCAGCAGTGGCCCTATCAACAATATCGAAGGCGATTGTCTAAAACATCATTTTGCTCGTAATCTAGATTTGATACCAAATTACATTTTTGACATAAACACATCTGATGTTGGACTATGTTATTTCCTGAGTTTTGATTTGAATGCTTGATTTGTTGTCAATTGTTTCTCAAATATTCATTTTCTAATTCATCCTAACATGAAATTTTGGTGATGCAGAGATAACTGCTTCGCCCAGTACATCACCATTGTTGGCAGCAATACATCATTTTTTATTTAGTACACGATTGAAATAATTTTCATTTTTCTATAGCTTCCATCAACCATTCAATAAACACTTTTCTGATTTTATTATCACTGATTGGGTTAAACCCTGCTTCATTAATCTTACTATTTCAATTTTTTATTGTTTTATCTTTATTTCATGACTGCAAGCATGAATTAAACATAAAACTTGGCTTGTTGTTTTAATAATTTTATGCCTTAGGTACATTGTTCAACAAACCATTCATATGAAATAGAAATACAAATCCTATTAAATGGTTGTTAGACCCATTTTTTTGTGTTACTACGATTATTGTTTCAATGGTTTGATAGTTTTTTATTTGTGAATATAATTTGATATTTTTGATAGTCCTGTCATGAATTCAATGGTTGTACCAACATTCATACAAATGAATACACACCTGTTGTACTCGCGTCCTCACCTCACCTTGCTTTCCTAAAATATTAAAGAGCCTTTCATTACATGCATAGGATTTTAGTATTCTGTACATTTGACTCTCATCACAAGGGATGGTAAGGATTACAATCAAACCCCTGGTTTTAACTCCCACCATTCAAGTTATGATAACACATAGACTATGTTATTTTTATGTCTCCACTTTCCATTCAGAATTGTTTCTGCTTCTCACACGATTCGAACTTAAAACTATCCAGAGTAACGCATGTTCCATTCTGGTTACATTTGTCATGGCGCCTGTCGTTCACTTGGAGCCGAATGGATTCCAGTCTTTACTTTCTCACGAAAATGCGATTGAGGACCTAAAAATCCATGGCTGGGATGTTTAACTTAAGAAATTTGAGGGTTATAATCTTCATGTGGCTAAATATTTCGCTCAAACGTTTGATGGTTGCAGAGATAAAGTTGGAGATACACAATTAGAATTGACCGAGGAGTTCGTTAGCAAAGCGATAGGGCTTCCAACAAAGGGTGAAAGGTGGTTCAAAAGCACTCGAATTGGAGGAGTCTCATGGGGTCTGTTTATGACATCCCAAAAGATCAATTGTTGTGAAAAACACATCCCTATCTCCCTGGTGAAACCTAGGTGGAATGATTTATTGTTAATTCTCAAACAATTTGTGACATGTGAGGGTCAATATAGATTGGTCTTCCTCTACCATATCCGTTTACTCATTCATTTAATTGTTTTCAATTTAGATATGCCATTTTATTTGTTGAGAATTCTTTATAAAATGTCCAAAAGATATAAAAGACAGGGTGTTGATTCAAGCTTGTTCCATCATTGATTGGTTAATATATTGTTGATGCATCATTTATCAACCATAGGTGAAATTTGGGAAGTTTTTTTAATAAGAAATGGTTTTTCTCAAACCGATCTTACAGTAAACCCTAGTTTAGACAAGGCAGTGGTTAAAGATCAGCTCGATATTTCAATTAGTGAACCAGAGTTCACCGACAAAATCCCTCTAGATGAAGGGACATTGTGTAAGTCCCCACCTGCATTTTTTCTCGAGAAAGAGACTGAAGAATTAAAGGCAAATAACCCTCTTGCACATGTGAATGATGCTGGTGTTAATATTGACTTTGAGAAACATTATAGAGAAAGGAATCGACAGTGAACAGAGTCAAATTTCAAGGGTAAGAAGATCGGTCTCTTAATCTCGAGGAAACTAATGAACATAAAGGCTCCTCATCTGAGCGATCCGATCAAGATCGATGAGGACTCGGATCTAGAGATAGAGAATTTTCTAGTTCAGGAAGATCCAGAACTGTAGGGTTCCAAGAGGGAAGTTACCAGTCCTACTAAACCTAATGACTTTGTGACAAATTTTCCACCATGCCTTCAAGGAAAAGAAGGGTTCTTTGGTATAAGGCATGATTTGAATAAAACAAAATATAATACTGATGCACCCGTGGTCCGCCACCTCCCCTGTCCACTGTGATAATTGTTACATTTGGGTTGAGCATTATTATGCTGAAATTCCTATCCTACAAGCTCGAATAAAAAATATTACTGCTCATAATGATTTCTTGAGGCAATAAAACCTTGATCTCAAGGTGCATGTAGAAAGGAAGCCTAAATGCATCAAGAAATTCAGAAACATAGTTATAAAAAATGCGACCAATGTCAAGGCAGTAATAAATTCTGAACTTTCCGACCCTTCTTTAGTGAAATGTTAATGGTAAAATTATTTTATTATCCTTTCATTTGATTCCTGTTATCTAATTTAGAATAAATCAATTTGAAGTTTGATTTGATTTACTAAAATTAAGACCGGATACAGAATCTTCGATTCTGTAGCCGAGTCTCTTTTCTTATGAAAATTAGTAATTAGTTATGATTAATTGTTTTTCTAATTTATTTAAATTGTTTTTGTTTTTTTTATGAAACTAGAGATGCTGCTACTAATTACTGGGAGGAGATATCTTTCAATTATATGCAACTGATTAGCAATTTATTTTTTTCATGTTTTATAGAAACTTTGATATATTTTTTAATAAACCAACTTTGTTATAAGTGGTTCCCAATCCACTATTTTTGTAATACTGCTTGATTTTAGGAGATCCATCTCTATCCTGTGAGATATGAGTACGTGATCCCAGATTACTTTAAATACTATTCACTTTGTTAGTAAGAGGGATCATCTTTGCTTGGAACAAATTATAGACATGTAATCTTCAGAATTGAATGGACAAGTTGTTTCCATTTCGGCTTTAGACCAATGTGACGTTGTTTCATTTATGTTTTATCTCTTATATTTTGGAATATTAATATGTTACATAGCTTTAGCCTCAATGACATATAATGTTCCATCTTATTCAGTGCTTTAAAGTTTTTTCTATAATTTGTTGTTTCATATATATTATATTTGTGATTGTTGTTTCAATTTTAATATCATGGTTTACGCTTAATGTTCAATTGATGTATCAAATGAATTCTTCACATCAAAATTTATTTTATTGTAATCATTCATCATTATAATATCACTGTATCCGTATGTTTTGTACTCTATTCTTTTATCCTATCTTTCAATAAACACCTTGAGTTTATTCAGGATATGTTAGTACAAGTCTCTTGCAGATTTCTCTAACAGGAAAGTTAGCTGGAGGTTTGGATTGCACAGAGACATTTCACACAATATGAAACTAATATTAGGTTGGCCTTATTTGCATTTAATTTTTGTTATTATCTTGTTTATTAGCGAAACAAGACAGTTTGAAGTGGCTGTGACCATTACTCTATCGTTGTTTCAAATCATGTTTTATTAGTATTTTGTTTAGGTTCTTAGATCTTAGATTATAAAATAGAAAATATAAAAATATGTGATTTCTTTATCTACTTTCAAAAACAATTACCAAACATTGATTTCGCAAGGCATTCATCAAAAACTTGCAATTTGTAAATACTCTATTCATAATCACATATTTATATTTATGTTTTTGAAACACTTGTAAATAATTAGAT
>JASDQU010440254.1:110197-140544 GCA_032191745.1 Picea mariana | reverse complement strand
GGGGAAACGTCCCCCCTGGAGTCCCCCCGTCCCGGGGACGTGGGGAACGCATCCCCTGCGTCCCCCACCCTGGGGGACGCGTCCCCGTGGAACACTGATTATAATTGAACAAGATTACCATTTTTTGGCTGATTAAAAAAGCAATGCCTAAGTCAACAGTAACTAATAATGTTCCTATCGAATTTAGACGACGAAGCTCTGCAACCTTGGGACTGACAAAACCTAGGGTTCCCTCGCATTCATGGCCTCGGGAATTGGGCGCCTCCCCCACCCCCCAGCCGCCAGATCTTGAAGTGTTTCAAACGCTCATTACCTCATACAAGAAGGCAACGAAGGACGTGCAACCCTCTAGATTTGTAAAAAGGTTAGCAGAAATACCAAAGGTGGCGGTTCATTCCTCCTCGGCCAGGCCTTTTGCCTCGCGGCTGGCTGAAAACGGCTTGATAGGTCAGTTCACTGGACTCTGGCCTTCCCCCAAAGCTATGGCATCTTGGCTGGATCAAAACTGGAGGAAAATCATCAAAGGACAGCTCTCAACAGCCTTCTGTGGAAAGGGATTTTACGTCTTCCTCTTTGAAAATAAGGCAGATCGTGATCTGATTTTTCGAAGCGGACCGTATTTCATGGGCACCAGAGGAATGTACCTGAATAAGTGGACTCCAGATTTCAGTCCTAAGAATGACATCCCCTCAGTTGTTCCAGTATGGGTTCGGCTCCCATTTCTACCCCTACATTGCTGGAATGACGAAACTATCAAAAATATAGGAAACGCCCTAGGCAGGTTCATTGATCGAGCCGAACCACGAGAGGGATTACAATCTTGTGCAAGGCTATGCGTGGAAGTAGATCTAGAAAAAGGACTGCCGGAAGCGATACAGCTAATTCTAGATGGATGGACCTACACTCAGATTGTGAACTATGAACAACTCCTTTTCAAATGTAAATACTGTCATGAGTGTGGTCATTTTGCAAAAAACTGCCCCAAATCGACTCAGGAAAATCCAGACAACAAAGCATCAGAACAATGGCAACAAGCAAAACAGAAAAAAACAACAAACAAAACAGGGAATCTGCAACCGGATCGAAAAAGCAACAATGCTCCCCCATCTTCAAGCAAAGGGAAGGACATAATCCAGATATAGGATGAAGCCGAAAGTAGCAAGAATAAATACAAAACCCTAAAAAGCCAGGACCCAGAACAGACGAAGACAAAGGAAAATATGGAGGGAAACCCTAAGGAACTGGATGCGCGCAAAGAAAACCCGGTAGAAGATCAAGATTCACAGCTATCAGATGCCCACCCAGAGCAGGAATATGAAAGTCAAGAGGAATCCGGAGAAGAAATGGAAATTGAAATCCCCAAAACGGCCCCAACTACTAAAGCTGGTAGGAAAACAAACAAGGCCAAAAGAGAGAAAGCAACCACACAAGATAAGGATCTAGGTACTCAACCTACGCTGGAAGAAATCCTCCGAAAAAAAGAGAAAATGGGAAAGCTCACCCAACAAAGGGACAGACACACCCCTCAAAAGGAGGGTCCAGGCACAACAGTAAGTAATGAAGGTTGTCTCTTGGAATTGTAGAGGACTGGGCCAAGCGGAAAAGAAAGAAGCACTGCGCAAGTTGATCAGAACTGAAAAACCCCAAATTCTCTCAATTCAGGAGACAAAACTCAAGGGCGATGAAGTCCTCAGAGTAATCAAACAACTTTGGAACCTTAGTGAAGGTGTGGCAATAAGTGCGAGAGGAGCCTCAGGAGGAAGCTGCACAGCCTGGAACACCCAAATCTTCAAGGAGGAACAAAGAGCGATTACTAACAATTGGACGATGGTCAAGCTAAAGCATCTACAATCAGGTATTAACTTTCATGTTTGCAACGTTTACATGCCAAATAATATAAAGGAAAAAAAAAGAATGTTGGGAAACTATGTCGAAACTGAAAGACATAGATGCTCAAGAAAATTGTATTATAGTTGGAGAATTCAATACAACACTGCATCAAGGGGAGAAAAAGGGGGGTTCCATCGTAAGAGACCAATTTCGGGAAAATACAGAAGACCTGATCACTGACCTTGACCTTTTCGATGTAAAACCCTCAAAAGGGAAATATACTTGGAGCAACAAAAGGACTGGGGTGGGTCACATAGCTGCTAGGTTGGATCGTTTCCTAATCCATAGCCCCCTTCTCCTCCTTCCGTTGGATATAAGCTCTAAACTAATTCCTTGGGGGATTTCAGATCATCGACCTATAGCCCTCTCCTTAACTAAGGCATTGAACTTTGGTCCCGTCCCTTTTAGATTCAATCCTCTCTGGATGGAATCCCCGGACTTCCTCCCCCTTATCTCCTCAACCTGGTCCACCTGGATAAATGGAACCCCAGTGTATATCTGGGAACAAAAACTCAAAAAAACAAAACAAGCTCTCAAAGCCTGGGCAAAGGAAGCTTTTCTCAGCACAAAGGATGAGGTGCAGCAGCACAAACAAAAGTTAGAAGAGATTCATATGGAAATGGAAGAAAAGGAAGTGACTCAGGAACACCTGGATCAGGAGCAAAATCACTTCCAAAAGTATCTAAAGGCGCTACACAACGAAGAAAGAGAATGGAGGATGAAATCCAGAGCCCTGCGGCTCAAGGCAGGAGACAAAAACACTTCCTTCTTTCATAAACAAGCTAAAGCTAGACAGCATAGAAACTCTATAGATGAAATTAAAAAAGCTTCTGGGGAAATAATAAACTCTTTCAAAGAGATAAAAACTGAGGCAACCTCCCATTTCAAGATTCTTTACACTCAAGATGGTGAAGACAACAAAGCACAAAGGATAAATTTTATGGAACACATCCCCCGAATAATAACAGATCAAGACAATCAAGACCTGATAAAGAAAATTACAGAAGAAGAAGTCAGAGAAGTAGTCTTCCACTTTGACCCGGACCGGATGGGTTCACTTTCCATTTCTATCGCCAGTGCTGGGAAATTGTCAAAAACGATCTGCTCCGAATGATTAATTATGCCCTGGCCAATTGCAAGATTGGGGGAGCCACGAACTCCTCCTTCCTGGCGCCGATCCCCAAGGATAAAAATGTGAATACCTTTGATCGTTTCCGCCCCATATCCCTCTGTAACGCTTCCTACAAACTCTTTGCTAAAATTATAGCTTCCAGGCTAAAACCTCTTCTCCCCAATCAAGGGGATTTTGTGTCTAATAGGCAAATTTGGGACAATATAATCCTGGTTTAGGAAGCGATTCATACTAGTGTGACAAACAAAGAGAAGGGAATGATAATTAAGATTGACATGGCGAATGCCTTTGACAGAGTAAATCATGAATTTCTTTACGAAGTCCTAAGCAAATTCGGCTTTGAAAATTCCTTCATTTCCTGGATCACTGCTTGCATCTCTAACCCCTGGATTGCCCCCTTGATTAATGGTCGCCCAGCTCCCTTCTTTCAAGCCACAAGAGGACTAAGACAAGGTTGTCCTTTGTCCCCTCTGCTCTATGTCATCATGGCAGAAACTCTAAATAGAAGACTAGAACAAGAAAGGATCTCCAAAAATATCCCAGGGCTAAAAATCACGTGGGGTGTCAAAAGAATCAACAATTCCCAATTCGCTGACAATACACTCCTTCTTGGGGGAGCCTCTCATGTGATGGCACAGAGGTTTAAAATCGTTCTGGATCAGTATGAATTAGCCTCAGGAGGCCTCATTAGTAAGCACAAAAGTCAGATCTTCGCTTGGAATGTACAAGCTGGAACCATGGCAAGAATAGCGCAAATCCTCCAATTCCCAATTACAACGGAGTGGAAATACTTCAAGTATCTAGGGACTCCAATAAGCTTAAAGGCCCTGCTTGGGGAAGCATGGCGAAGTATCATCCAAAAGTTAAAGGATCAATTTGAAAAATGGGGAGCCACATGGCTGAATCTAGCAGGAAGGGTGGTCTTAATAAAATCAGTCCTCTCTTCCCTCCCAATATTCCAATTCTCTGCCCTTCATGCTCTGGCTGGAATAAAAAGAGAGCTGGCCAAAATTACTAGGAAATTCCTATGGCAGGGAGGAAAAGACAGCGAGAAAAAGTTCCACATGGTAAAATGGGAAATCACCTACGCTCCCAAAGAAAATGGGGGGCTAGGAATAAGAGACCCAGAAAAGCTCAACCTAGCACTGGGAGCAAAGGTAATTTGGAGGATAATTACAGGGGGCAAAGAGTGGTGGAAGAATGCGCTCTGCATCAAATATATGAGCACAAACAGAAAAAGGTGTGTGGATGGAATAGACCTGGGGAAAACGGGGTCGCCCATCTGGAAGCCCGTCAGAGCGTCAATACCTCTAATCCAAACCCGATTGAATTAGGATCCAGGCAATGGGAAAAAAATCAAGATATGGGAGGACAACTATTCAGAAAGTGGAATCCTTTCAAAAATCCCCTCCTTTACCCATCTTAAACAATGGCTAACATCGGAAGGAAAGGAAACATTATATGACATTTCAAATTGGGATTCAATTGGTAACTGGGAAAGCTGGAATCTGGGGGAAGTCCCTCCCCAAATGACAGAAGATGCCAAACAACTCCTTCAAAGAATCTCTTGCTCTGCTCCTGTCAACTTAAACAAGGCAGATGAAAGAAGCTGGGGGAAAGAGGGGTATACAGTAAAATCAGGGTACAAGCAGCTTCTTGAAGACAGCGACATCCCCCCCAAGTCAGCCATCTGGAGAGAAATTTGGAACCCAAACAGTGCCCCAAAAATTAACATCTTTTGCTGGCAGTTGGCCCACAATAAAATCCTAACAGGGGATAATTTAAATAAACAAGGCTTCTCGGGACCGTTCAAGTGTGCACTATGCAACAACAGCCTTGAAAACTCTGAACATCTCTTCCTGAATTGCAATTTTACAAGGCAGGTGATGAATTGCATGTATAAGGAATTAGCCCCCAATGTGGCCAATCCCACAAATACCAGAAGCCTGTTAGGCAAATGGGCAAAGCAGTATAAAGGGTCGCTCAAAGGAAAACAAAAGTTCAGTATAGTGTGGAAGGCCTCAATCAAATTTGCGTGCTAGTAGATTTGGCTAATAAGGAACAAAAAAATCTTCAAAGAAAAGACCATCACCCCCCAAGTAGTAGCGATGAGTGCCATCAGCCAAATTAGTGAATACATATCAAGCAAAAAGTCGGATATCAAGGAAGGAGCAAAAATGAGAAAAGAGGAAGAAGCTTGGATCAACAAGTTCAACATTCGAGATAATAGTGGAGATTGCAAGACAAACCAGGCCCCATGCTGGCAGCTTCAGTACACATACCAAGAGTTTATTAACTGGTTAAATTCCCACAAAAAACATGTTCTAAGCTTTGATGGTGCCTCCAAAGGGAACCCAGGGGAGGGAGGAGCGGGAGGTGTCATCCGCAATCCTAGAGGTCGGCTGATGGACACGTACTCTTGGAATCTCGGCATTGTTTCAAACAATGTTGCGGAGGCCTACGCACTTCTCAAAGGCATCCAACTGGCAAAGGAACATCACATCAACCAGCTAACAGTCATAGGAGACTCTAAAACAATTATCAGACATTTTGTCAAGAATACCACTCCAAAAAACTTTGTTCTCCAAAGGATCATAGCATGGATCAAAAACGCTATCAAAGAAATGAATATAGTATTCCTCCACACCCGTCGACACAACAATGGAATCGCTGATGAACAGGCCAACAATGCAATCGGAAAAGGGAAAGGTAATTTGGTTATCAATGGGATAAACACTCAGCTAGTTCCCCCTTAACAAATGTTCCAACTCACCAAAAAAGTGAACACGTCCAGCAAGCACGACAGCAGTGCATTCCAGAATAGCAGCCAATGTGGAACGCTCCCCGAAATTCACGGGAATGCAAAGTACGATGGAAAATCGGATTTTAGAAAGGAAGGTACTAGGACTAAGATGGATATGATGCATACGCGAAACAACAAGACTATCCGGTGTGGGAGCCTGCCAGAAAATGCATTAGAGCAGTGTCATTCCATTCTTCCCCTCATTCTCTCATCATTGCCACTCACGCAAATGAAAGGAAACACGATCGAGTTGAGGACTCATGTCATGTGCATTAAAACCAGGCATCACCTCAAAATCCAAAGCAGTCACAATCCAAGATCATGGAAGGACGTCGCATGGGAACCACAGGTTAATCCGAACCTGATCCACTTTATAAAATTCATAAGGAGGAAAAGCTTTGCACCAAACGCAGCAAGATACAGGAGCAAATCGGCCTACCTAAGTCAGGGTAGACTACAACGATTCAGGAGGGAAGATCAAGACAAAGAAAGGGCCTCACCACAGAACAGTGGTCATCTGAGACATCTTCGACGAAACACCCAGAAGTACAGGGAAACGAAAAGGCACCTGAACCAGTCGGCCACGGTTTACCAGCCAGGTCAAGTAAGGCACAACGCAGACGCAAGAAGAATGGAACGAGAGGAGGAAATGGTGGATAAAAACTTTCACACCACCCAACACTTAGCAATGCGCCTTGATTCCCATAGTGCCACTCTCAATTTCACTCTGGAAACACTTTCAAGCCACCACGCAATGATCAGCCAACTACAGGACGAAGTGAAGTACTTAAGGAGCCAAGGCGAAAGGCTCGAGAAAGACAAGGAATACAGAGCACGGGATGTTGAAGGACATAGCAGGTGAAGTTGGAGGGACCAGAGCAGCTCCGGCGCTTCCTGACTTGAACGTGGCACTGGAGCCGCCCACAAAAGAAATCCCACAGTCCCCCATAGAGGGCCAGAAGAAGTAAGCACGGATTTAAGAATTTTTTTGTAAAAGTGGCAATGCCTCTCGAAGACTGCAAGTAGAAGATAAGTTAGTAATTAAATAAGCAGTTTCTTAGCATAGAAAGATCTTGTAATCTGGGCACTGGATCAGAATCCCACCCCCCCTTTTTTTTGTACATTAGCAACCTCGGTCGCACCCTATAAATATAAATTTTGCCTTCTGTTTCTGTAAAAGAAAAAAATCAATGCCTAAGAACCTTGTAAACATAAGTATGGGAAAACATAAAAATAAAAGTAAATAATAAATATCTGAGCTAATCACTCTTTAACATGACAACATGAAATGGCTGCACGCAACTTATTTGCAACAACCATGCAAAATTCAATTTGTTGGCTATAAGAGACATTGAAGAAAATTTAGCAGCATTAAAACAATATCTCATTTAATGGTTTCTTTTTTCTTTACGTAGTTTTCAACTCTTTGCTTGATGTTTGTGGAAGAAGAATAAAAATTGTTTGGGACCTTAAACTTGTCTGGGACCTTTTCCTCTCTTGTTATCATGTGACTAGTTACAATTAGAGAAATTTGCAGTGGAAAAAGTTATAAATTCCATCACCTTCAATTAGTTATGTACCTCAGTCAATCATATTAAGTTTTTGTAGCTCAGTTACTGCACAGAAACATTTATTTTTTTACAAGGAAATCCTCGCGAGAAACCTTCCAAGTACACTTCTCCATGATCCATGGATGGTAAACGGGGTAAACCATCGGCCCTGATTACGGAGCCTCACCCCGAAGGGATCAAGAGAGTCGAATCCATGACCTTCCCAACTAATCACTGGGGGAGAGATCTCACGTTTGGCTCAAGATCGCTTGAGCTAACCCTTGGGGCTACTGCATAGAAACATACTTGGAGGGGAAATGAAATATTTTTGAGGTGCATCCTGTCTACATTACTTTGAGGATTCATAAAAGCAGCAACAATTCTTATTTTTCTGGGCTTCATCAACAATTGAAAGTTCACATGGCCACACTTCATAGCGCTGATGCAGCAATTTGAAGCTCGCAAGGCTGCAGTTCATAGGGTTGCAAGGCTGCATATTGTAGGGCTGCAGGCTGCATATTGTAGGGCTGCAGGCTGCAAACAGATTACAGGGCCACTGATTGCAACTGGCCACAGAACACTTAATTTTAGTTTGATTTGTTCAAAAAGCACTTACACAAATTATATGAAAAAGAGGCATTTTCATTCCCTATTGTTTTCAGTATAATACACTGGTTTTAACCCCTGAATTTTAATATGTTAAATCATGTATTATTTATATGATGTGCTTTATGTGATTGGACTCAACCATGTGGGATGAGTCATAATGACCCCATGTTGTAAAAACATGAAGCATTGTAAATATTCCTAGTGTGGAGATCAAGACCAAGGCCAACTAGTGAATACGTGCGAGTCTTGTTAATGCAGGATTTGGACTTGTGCAAATCCCACCACAAGATCTGCAAATCTTGCGTAACTATGGAAGAAACTACCACTGTCACCTAAGTAGGTTCTTCCCTCATTTTAGTGATGGATGAGGTCCACCACAAGGGAGGCTTCCCTGGTGACCTCAAGGGATCAAATAGCAAGTTTAGTTGTCAAACCTACCACTCCCTATCTTAATCACTGGTTAGTTGGTCTAGGTCTAGGAAGGAGAGAGAGGTTGTAATGTAGTTTGTTCTACCAGCCCGGAACAAGAACACTTTGCATCATATATATAACAACTTCCAAGCTAAAGTATGCAACAATGACCTAGACATTAGACAAGTTAAGTAGCTATGGCTGTTGCAAATTGCAGCAGTAAACCAGTCTTATAACAGCAATGAATAATTTGCAACAGCAGCAACAACTAGTGCTCAGAAATGTAGCAATTTAATATGAAAAGCAAGCATTCATCAAGTACAAAAGTATCCAATTGCTAGAAGAAATTTCTGAACAAGTTAGGCCACCTTTAGATGAGTGTATGCAGCAATTAAATGTAGTTTTAGATGGCTGTAGCAAGCTTTTATAACAGCAGCAAATAATATTGTGAGTTTGCTAGGGTTAGAGTTAGTAGAACACTTGAGAGATTTGGAAAAATGGTTTTAACAACTACTTTCACCACAAGAGTTACTTCTAGATTAGTGCCTTTACAATTCTAGGGCTATGGAGTCTCAAATGCATCCTAGCTTGAAGGTTGATCTAGTTGAAACCAAGAGGTAGAGTCTAAACCCTAAGGGGCAAACACAATTGGGCCTTTGGATTTAGACTTTGAGGAGAAGGATGTCTAGGGTGCAAGCACTTTTGGGCCCTAGATATCATTTCTCCCTTCTTGGAGCTTCACTTAGGTCAAAGATCAATTGTCTAGGGATAAAAACCTAAAGTACCAGCACTTTAGGGCTTTAGGGTTCTAACCCTAGCAAGGACAATTCACAAATTTTGGACAAGTAAAACTTTGTGAGAGGAAGAAGCACTTATGTTCCTCTCTTAGGGTTTCAACAAACAAGAATCCTTGCAACAAAATAGCAATTCCACCATTTACATCAACAATACATCATAGAATTGCACAAAATTGCTTACTTTATCCAAGAAGACAAGAGCACAAAACCTTAATTGCAGTAATATCCATCCAAAATCAGCAAACCATCCACAAGAGACCATTTCCAAGCATAGCGCATGGGAGAGAGAGACCAAGTAGGCTGAAATAGCGAATAAGTATAAGTGTTACCCCCACAATGGTGAGGAATGAATGATGATCCAAATGAAAGTGAGCGCTAGTTTTTATATATGAGCCTAGGCTAGCACTTTGTCCACATAACATAACATAACAATGATTCAAGTGGGGTCAATCCCTCATTTAACCTTTTACAAATGCTAAAATGCAAAAATATGTCACAAATGAGCCACACGTGTGAAACCTCGAACCCTCTTGGGCAAGGAAGAGGCCTCCAAAGGCCACATGGCACCAATCCAGAGGGAGGTGGGAGCAAATGATGTCTCTCCTCCCTCAAAGCCATGCTAATCAATGTTACATTTATCATTATCGGGAATTTATCACCGAGGGTCTGTAAACAAATTATCGGCAATATCGGGGAAATTATCGGGAAACTTAAAAAAATACAAAAATAATCATTTTTTTTCAAATTTTAAAACATCTAAAGCAACAACAACATCAAACAAACACATTGCTACATAAATATGAAAATAAAACTGTTATATAAGATGTGTAAGATGTCAAATGGTACATCAATCATCGATATTGAAATATGATATATGATATGTATCCTAAGTCATAAGTCCTGACAGGATAATACAAAATCACAACGAAACAAAAATAAATGTATCTCATGAGATGATCATCATGAGGCATCTAGATACTATAAGGATAATCATAATGCACTAAGATTCTAAGAAGGTGTGACTGAGGATTAGGTTTCCCCTACCCTGAGTAGCTTGCAGTTCCCTTGTGGTTCCTCAATTCTTCCCTCTAATTTTTCTTCCCAGTAATATCAAGAATTGAGTTCTTTGCAATAAGGACAACATTTGGGGTAACTACAAGGCAAATTTCCACTTCGTGCCCTAGGATTTTGGAAAGGTGGTATTTCAAGCGATTGATTCTGCCATACATTTCCTTTCCACATAGCTTGCAACTCAACTTTGTTCTATTATGACCTTCATAGGGTTCACCATACTCCCACATTGGATCCATTGGCTTTGTCAATTTGTTGAGCACTGATTAAATCTTTAAAATTTAAACCTACAACACAAAACAATGGGGAAATTCAAAATCCAGATCCACAAAACACTTAAAGAATGTTTCAATTAAAATATCATAGCTACATAAGTGTTAAATCTCCCATAAAAAAATGGCAAGAAGAGGCATATCTAATGGTCATTGCAAACCCTATACTAAATCTTGAAAAACAAAGAAAAAGAAGGCATAATTTTTTTTGCATACCTGGGAATATGAATATGGTAGATTGGAGTAGATCCCTACTCCACAAATGCTTAGTTGATGGAAATGAAAACTATAGATTTCCCCTTGTTTGGTTGAAGGAAAATGGTCACAATATCCTCAAAGCTCAATCCCCCTTAGCACCGTCTGCAAAATGACGTTTAAAAACCCAAAATCGCAACTTAAACTGGACGGAAAAAGAGCAAGGCGATAAATTCGATCGTCTTGCGATAATTTCCTCAATTATCGCAATAAATTCAATTAATTGTGATAATTTCAAAAGGTCAAATTATCGCGATAATTATCGACGATATTATCGCCAAGGTGGGATTTGGCGATATTATTGCGATAATTTCGATAATATTGCAATAAGTGCAACTATGATGCCAACCATCATCAGTATCACATGTGTCCACCAAACCCTAGCTACGTCAAACCCTAGAAGATGACATCATCATTAAAATAGGGCCAACGTCCAGGATCTAAGTGTTGCGTCCAGTATGGAGGGAGATGCATCTCGTCTCTGCAAGGTCTTTGGTTGCCTGTTGCTACAACGTCCCTGATCCAATGGGTAAATAGGCTTTGGGGTACTCTTCCCAGCCTATGGGCTTTCATCCCATCTATGTGCCACCATGACTGAATCTACTCGAACCAACCCCATTGTCCATCATCCAAGGTCCAAAGGAAGTGAGAGTTGATGTCCAAGGGTGGTGATTCATTAGATGACCCACTGCTCTCCATCACACGTGCCAAGGTCCTGCAATAAAGGCACAACGTCCTGGGTACAAGCCCATGACATCCCTCAAAGAACCATGTCAGGGCCATCCAAAACAAAGCAAAGTATAAGACAAGGTTAGCCAAGGTTTAAAAAAAACATTAGTCCTTAAAGCATGCAAAGTAAGTTGTAACTTAAGATATAAGCCATGTAAACAATTCACCTCAATATCCCCTTCAAGCATCACACCAGCCCAGGACCTCATGTGAGTTGGCAAGTTTAAGTATGGGAGGGCCTTCATCCAACCCTATTAGGTGTGCCAACATAGACAGGAAATAAAAGAACCCAAGTAGAGGGATAGGTCCCAAGAGAAGCAGGAAATAAAGAAACTCTTCAAGAGTAAGTGTGAAAGTTATATGGTTTTAGGGCTTACTTCATGGCTTATGGTGTCATTTAATCCATTTCTATGAGCGCCTTTGTGGAGGGTATGCTTTCTCTTGAGTTACCACTTTCTAAGTGCCATTTTTTCCAAACCACTTTATTTGCCTTTTTATTTGTCCTCTTATCATATTTGCAAGTCCCCTTTTATAAGGTTTCAAGCTATAGCATCATTGCTTAGGACTAGGGTGAGCATGGAAAGGGTAGAGCTCAAGTTTGGACAGGTTTTTAAGAGTCCTTTGCTATCATTCCTTTCTTTCTTTAACATCATTTTCTTATTCTTTTAGTAGCAGCTGCAATCAACCTCTGGGCCTTCATCCCCTCTTCTCATGAGAGAACAAACCATGACCCGTTACCGAAGTTTAGTACACTATGAGAGGCTTCAGGATGGAAAGTGTTAAGTATGGTGGAGAATGGAACTTTACCCTTGTGAGTGCCCCCCAGTAGTATCTCTTTTCCTTGGGTCGTGACAACACCGGACTAGGGCATAGAAGCTTAACACCAAGGTGAAACAAGGCAACTGACACAATTTCCCAAGTGAATGATCCATTATCCAACTTCAAACAAAGATCCTCATCTACATGCCCAACAAATTAAGCACAACACTTTGCATGAAAGGACTAACATACCTCATGGTGATGATAGCTTACCATCTCCCATACTATGGATTGCTTGGATGTGATGAGCCTTGGTTGACGTGTAGTTGTAAAGGTGAATGAGGGGGGTTGTGTTAAAATATGAATGGATGTGCTCGTTTTACCATCGACAATATCACTATTGTCACCCAACCATAGGCCGAAGCCACCCTCCAAGCACCTTAACCTTGACTGAGAATCATTCTGGAAGCAAACCCTAGGCTAGATAGCCAAACAAAGGGTTGTGCACCTTTCCCCAAGGATAGCGCATCAAACAAGAGTTGATCAGATAGTCCAAACCCTAACCAAGAGATAGTCCAAGCCAAAGCATAATCTGCTAGCTGCAGCAGCTGCAACGGAAGCTCTCCTCCAAACTTGCGCACAAACTGGGCAACTGCAGTGCGCACAAGTGCTGCTCTGCAATTCTGAGAATGCCTGCCGGAATGAAGATTGGCCTCCTGTATTTATACTAATTCTGGCTAACTGCCTGGGCCAACTTCTCATTCTAGGTATCTGTCTATTCAGTATATATTATTTCTTCTGGCCGACTTCTTCTCTTGGAGGCTAATAACCTAATACAAATTATCCTCTTGAGACAACATGTCTTCTAGGGTTATAACTTATTAGCCAACTCATTAGGGTTTCTTCTTACTTCCCAGAATATTCTATTCTCATCAGGTTTACATGTGGAGGTAAATACCTCTCGCAGCTACCATAATATCAACACTCCCTCCTAACTAGGGAGGTATTACAGGTAATGGTCTTGAGCACAAACATACCATTTACTCGGTAGAATCAACATAGACTATCTCATGACTTAGATCATGAGCACCATCATCACCATTAGTGTCATCAGCTGCATCATCTCTCGAAACCATACTCCATCTAAGTAATTTGACATGATGCTGGATAAGTCACTCACACCACAGAGTGACACAAGAGCCATTCTTCTAATCTGGACATATGTCTTAGAAGAATAAATGTCCTGAACCATTTTCCGTCTAGGAAATCTCTGTCCATTGATCATCCATCTAGATGATAATCATTTTCAACACTGTTGATAGTCTTCAAGGCAATCGGAACAATATCATTCAACAAAACACAACTGTGTCTATCCATAGTAGTACACAACTTCAATCCAGTGGTACACTACCACACCAAGTAGCACACAGGTACTTGATTAGTGACGTATAGTCACAAACAGTGGAACACATCCACCACTGTAGTATACATCTATTGTCTAGAGACATACAGTCTTCATAACAATCATCTAATATCAACCTGCACAGAAACAATGTTATGATATAAACTGAATCATCTGGGCCAATCTTCCACTCACATCTGTGAGATCTTGGAAGAGCATCTGCCCTCAGAAGGTAAAACATCAATGATGAGTTGTCTGGACTATTCTTCTCAAGCAAGGAAGAATAATTGTCCTGATTTCTGAGCCTGGACCATTCCCCACTCTGGGCCATTCTTCCGACACTAGGCAAAGTGTAACCTGGAGAGAATGAGTCTACCCTAAGGAATGTCTGTCCCTGATTGTTGAACCTGAACCATTCCCCACCCTGGGCCATTCCTTCGACACTAGACAAAGTGTAACCTGGAGAGAATGAGTCTGCCCTAAGGAATGATTGTCTTGCACCAACCTCCAAAACGGACCATTCCCCATGTTAACCACAATGGGAAATCACTGTCCGAAGAGGCGAGCCAGTCTTCTTGAGTAACCCTCAAGAAGAGAGACTACCCTAGACCATTCCCCATGTTAACCACAATGGGAAATCATTGTCTATGGTACATCAGCAATCCATCGAACCACTTTCATTACGAAAATGGTCGTTCGATCTGGACCATTTTCCGAACTGGAAAATGCCTATCTGTCAGAAATCTCAAACCACTTTCCGAACTGGAAAGGAATTGCTCATCCTAGACCATTTTTCGAACTGAAAAATGACTGTCCATAAATCAATAACACATCAGTGCTCCCTCCCAACCTGGGAGTCATCTCTTCCTTTTTCAATAAGGAAGTCGTCTCCACGAGCTCCAGCTTGAGTATGCAAACTCTTTCATCTTGGACAGAAGCTTTACCAAAAATGTCTTCTTATCTGCTCATCTGTGGAGATATATATATTGGAGAACCACTTTCTCCTTTCTGGACTTCATCACGGAGAATGTAATGCTTGATCTCAAATGTACTTCAGTTTTTTTGGAACACTGGTTTTCTCTGGAGGCTTCATATAGCTCTGATCAATAAGGTATATCATTGTTGGATTCCTTGTTTCTTGCTAGCTCACAACATCGTGACCACGGTCAAACTGGAACATATCCAAGTGATACTTCTTTGGCCATCATGAGAGTTTGTCCTGGATTAGCGATCCATCATCCTGAGCTTTTGAATAACCATTCTGATACAATATCTCGTTTATAGAAAGTCTTCACCACGCTTCTGCTGTGTTTTGGAGGTTCTCCACCAAGTTGTCTTCTTCCATCTGCATACAAGGGTCTCTTTTTGGTATACCTCAAAGCCTTGAGGTTGCTCTGCATGTAAACTCCAACCCATGAATATTGCAGACGATATACTGGCTCATGTAGAGGTATGTCTAGTTTATTGGAACAAGTAATCATCATAGTCTTCTCCCTCCATCTGGAAGAACCTCTAGTCCTCGATCTTGCAATGCTTTCATTCATAAGTCTTTCATACATTGTTCTTCATCACAACTTTCAGTTCCTCTGCTTGATTGCTTTTAGTGAGTTCATATCAGGCTAGTAATCTTGTGATTCTGGATACAATGACTGATTGTTCTGGCTTCTCTTCCTTTCTTGGAATCTTCATGTTCTTCCTCGGGTTTTTCTTTATCTCTTGGGTCCATGGAGTTTCTTATAGATTCCATGCCATAAAGATTCCACTTCTTCCTTTCATCATAGGATCACAGATGTGGATGGACAACCAGGGATACATTAAGGCTTCTCTTCGAAGAAGACTTCTTCTAAGATCGAACTAAACACGTACTGCTTTTCATGGCTGCTACCATGGATATATACTTCATCATTTTTCAATGGATCATAGGATTAGCTCCCTCCTAATCCTTGCTTCATGTATGAGTACATGCTCTTCTTTATATAATCATCTCCCTCCATCTAAATGACTACCCATGAATCAATAACACATCGGTGCTCCCTCCCAACCTAGGAGTCACCTCTTCCTTTTTCAATAAGGAAGTTGTCTCCACGAGCTCCAGCTTGAGTACGCAAACTCTTTCATCTTAGACAGAAGCTTTACCAAAAATGTCTTCTTATCTGCTCATCTGTGGAGATATATATATTGGAGAACCACTTTCTCCTTTCTGGACTTCATCACGGAGAATGTAATGCTTGATCTCAAATGTACTTCGATTTTTCTGGAACACTGGTTTTCTTTGGAGGCTTCATATAGCTCTGATCAATAAGGTATATCATTGTTGGATTCCTTGTTGTTTCTTGCTAGCTCACAACATCGTGACCAGGGTCAAACTGGAACATATCCAAGTGATACTTCTTTGGCCATCATGAGAGTTTGTCATGGATTAGCGATCCATCATCCTGAGCTTCTGAATAACCAAGTCAAAGTAGCCATGACTTACTCTATGAAGTCATAAAACAAGTTAGATGGAGCTTTTAACTTCAGAGCGTGGAAGACAAGGATTGACCTCATCCTTGCCAAGAATAAAGCGCTGGATATCGTGAAAGGAAAGATTGTGAAACCAGAGTTTGAAGAAGGAAAAGAGAAAGAACCGCAGAACGTTGTAGTTAAGGAAAAGAGAAAGAACCGCTTCTGAAACACCATTAAACTTTCAACCCTATTATTGCTATTAGTGTTGCTCATTGATTGTTTTGGTCAAGTGTTTCTCCTCTAGGTTAATCCCAAAACGCAATCGGCAATCTTGGATTTTTTCTATTGCACTGAAGAGCACTAGAAGGGAAGAAGATCCATAAGGTACTGTTGAGCAAAGAAAGGGAAGATCTTCCTTGTGTTGTGTAGGGCAGTGGAAAAGAATAACATGGCCGATCGATGGCTAGATGAGGACCTAGAGCGCTCCATAGTGAGTAGATTGGCTACTTTATGAGAGTAATGGATTGAACTGAGTGAGATGAGAGCCCTATAGGAGCTTCCTTAACCTTGGAGGTATCATGGTCTAGCTTAGAGGTGGAATCCATAGTTGATTCCTACATTTGGATAGTGAATCACTCCTCAACAAGAAGTTTGGTGGACTTCACTTGATTACAGATAAGTGCTCGTAAAAAACTCTTTGTGAAATGCTTAAGGTTTGTAATCTATTGTGTGATTTCATGAATTCAAATGGGTAACGAATGAACTTAAAATATGCAATGATAATTCTGCTACATCTTTATATTTGTATATGAATTTTGTTTTTATGACAGTTAAGAGGGCTAATTTGGTGTAACAATTGTTTAGTAGAAAAAGGGATTTCAAATTAAGTGCCCCGATGGCCAAGGGAGGCATCCAAGTACGTCACAAATTGGTATTAAAGTTCAACTTACAGCACTGAGCCAGCATTGGCAGTTTATATGAATTTTATGATAAAATTTATATTTGCATGCCAATTGTCTAACAGAATGCCTCGAAGAAAAAATTGTTTACTCTATCAATTTGAATGGTCTTGGTGATGATATAATGGTGGGGATTCACAATCTTGCTCATCTTTTAGGCCTTTGGTTATGTTAATCAAGTAGGTCTGATGTGAATTCTTAAGGTTCAGGGTTCAAAGTTCAAATAGCACAAATGAGTAAACCTGTCGCTTTTCGATGAGATACATAGTTCAAGTGTTGGGAAGACATACCCCTTTCAATTATGGAGGAGGGTGTGTTGTTCAAAATTTGATAAATGGGGTAGTTGTATTCCATTCCTGTAGAAGATGGAACGTTAGAGGCTCTGTGTTGGCTGAATGGAATTAGGACAAAACTCAATGACTATGGCCTTGGATAATCCCTAGCAAAGACCAATCACTTCACAAAATAAGCAAAAGCATCCATGACCATGGAGTCCACACTAGGTAAAATTGGTAAGCTAAGGAGTGTTAGATTGTACTGCACTTCAAGTCTGGTGTAATGTTTCCACAGTTATACACAAATTTACCCAATTTGAACTGTAAACATAAACACACTGAGATGCCTAACTACTTTAGCACAGTAGAACATAAAACTAGCAATTAGATCACACACAGGTACACAAGTATTTAATGCCAAAATTGCATGTTCTTACATCCAGACAAAGGGCTCTTGTACCAGGGACAATGGCCCAATCTTATACAAAAGAAGAATACCAAAAACCACTTACAAAACTGTGCCCAAACCTGCTGCACTTGAGGTTGAGGGTTAGGGCATTCCTTGCCCCCTCAACCCTCCTCTTCCTCTGCAACTCCTGCACAAGATTTGCTAAGTCCTTCCAGGCCTTCTTTGCTGTCCAAGATTTGTTGTTGTCACTGCTATTACAACCCTCAACTCTGCCACTAACCTTGCTGTCCTTGGCCTCTAGAACAGCCCTCAAAGTGCCCTTAAGTCTGCCTTCACCTTGCTGCTGTTCTGGTGCTATCCAGCCCTCTTTTCTTCTGCTGTTGCAGCCTCTTACAATTGCTGTTACACCCTGTAACAGCTCCTCATGGCTGCCCTTTAACGGCTGTCCAAATCTGCCCTCAAGCAGCCCTTAATTTACTGTCCAAAAGACACTCAAAAAAAAAAATTGTTGTTACATGCACCTGTAACAGCTCTCCTGTACCTGCTATATCAGCTGTTGTTACCTTAAAAATGATGTCTAGTAGTCCTGTGCTCATTCAACACTGCCAGCTACCTTTCCCTTTTACTAAGCATACCTATAGCTGCTATACAGCTCTCTAGAGGCCTGCTGCCCCTTTCCTTGACAGGTCGAACCCTGTGGCAGCCTCTTACAGGCCTGGCAGAGCCCCTTCTTCAACCTGTAGCAACCTCCTATGCTGGGCCGAGCTCCTTCAACCTGTAGCAGCCTCCTTTAGCTGGCCGAGTTTTGTACCAGCTTACATAGGGCCTGCGGCTAGGCTCCTCCTAGCAGCCCTATTCTCCTGCTGCCTTACTTGGTCATCTCCATCAATAGGACCTGCCCAAGACAAGAAAAACACACCAGAACTGAGGCTAAGCAGCCTCCTCCATGGCTGGACTGAGGTCACCAAGGGCTGACTGAAATTTCCAATCTTTCTCCACTCACTTGTCACAACACTAAAATGTCACAATGACCTCTCTCTTATTTATACAAGTCTTGGGGGTCATTATAGAAGCCCCTCCACAAGTCAACACCAAATTAGATTTTCCTATGGGTGTGAAGCCCCATCACAAACCCATGAAGCCCATCATCAAGTCCGCAAGCCCCCAGCTCAAAATCCAAGGGGGTTTTCACCAAACCAAAAGTGTGATGATGGTGCCCACGACGATTCCCACGTGCCCAACACCTAGGGCACGTGAGAATACCTGCCCGAAGCTACACAAATCAACACTCCCTCTTAGCGAGGGAAGTATTGTCACCACACTCCACAATCAAATGGAAGTAACTCTGTCTCCCACACTGGATCTGCTATCACAACTATACTCCAATCCTTCTGACCGGTTGCTCCCTCTGTCATCGAAGTAGGTCCTGCTCTCCAGTCCTCTTGATTGGCTGCATCCTCGATCACTGAAGCACATCCTGTTGTCGGGCATGATCATTCCCTTGAAGACACCCTACTCCTTGAAGCCTCTTGCTTCTAAACCTCCTCAACCCATGACACCTTCCTGGAAATCTTGGAAGATGCCTTTCTCCCATCTAGACCTGAAGGTTGGCTCCCACTGAACGACTGACTCTCCCTCTGAGCCTCTTGACACCCTCTGAAGTCGGACTCCCTTTGAAGTCGAACTCCCTCTGAGTCTACACAACCTTCGGAACTACTTGCTCCTCCTCATCTATCTCTCTACTCCTGTTGGTCACAACACGCATAGGTTGGCCCCTCGGCCCATATAGGTTGACCTCCCTAACTCCAAGAATCATCGTTGATATGAAGCTAGATCGTATGGGCACAAACAACACCAATCCATCCATATCATCCCTAGACATCAACCGAGTCTCCTCCTAGATGCAATCAATCCATATCCTCTCAAACCCTGGCAACATCTCTCGTGCACGATCCCCTACACAAGAGGTTCCCAAAACTTGGAAAGACCACTCAACACTATATTCACCAACTCGGCATCCAATAACACATGTCCATCCCGGAACAACACTACATAGCCCTACTCCTCAATCGTTGAGGTTGAGAACACACTCCTGGCACCCATAGCACATTTGCCACTTGCAACACATCCCCTAACTCCATTCGGAATACCACTTCTCCAGATCCCTGTACTACCTGTTTGGTCCTCATGCCAAGCTCCTTGTACATACCTGAGTCAAACTCTATGAAGCTCACGAAAAAATCATGTGCCCCTGTCACGTGTCGGTGGTTCTCACTATATAAGAACCATGCAATCCTCCAAGGCAAGCATCCTGCTCATCCAAGTCATGATATTCCAATGAACATATGCCCAAGTCCATCATCCAAGTTACAAAACTCTTTGTGTCTATACACGTTGCAACTGAACCTGTGTCCTCTCTGTTAGCAACAATTTTGGTATTGGGGCACAAAGGTACATAGGTCTGCAGGTTGCCCGGGAAGCGCCCAAGCGCAGCACAGAGGAACCTCTTTTCGGTTACAATTCGAGCGAATGGGCGAAGTTTTGCTGACAGCCACCGAGATCCACCTATAAAACTGATCGATGGTCGTCGGGATTTCGGGGCTGCCAAGTTGTCTGGGGGTTAATGCAAGAGATAGCTCCAGTAATTCAAGACAAATCTGGGTCGTCCGATCCAATTGGGACAGGTGGCTTCCAGTCGGCATAACGGGGATCGGGGTTTCGAGAAACGAGGAGCCTCCCATTCATCGCAGTTGAAATCGTCGATCGGCGAAGTGCCGAAAGCGCCTTTGGAGTCGAGCCCATGGTCCTAGCACCAGGTCCCTTCAAGCGAGCCTGTAAATGAGGGCAGCTCCCTTTTAAGTAACGAATGCTCCCTCGTCCATTCACCTTAAGGATGCGTGGTGCAAGATCTAGCCGCGTCGGTTTTCGGCAATCACAAGTTCGAAGGGTAAAAGTTTCGTATCACTTTGTATCGCGAAATCCTGAACCCCGAAGCGCCGAAAACGCCCAGGGTCGGGCCCACAGTATCAAGGGGCAGTCTCAGCTGTCCATCTGAAGCGGACACTTGGCGCGCGATTAAGCTCCCCGCCTTTTCGCCCATCGCGGTTTTGAAACGCAAGGAGCAGTTCCCTCGTATCCCCGATGCGCGAAGTAGCGAGAGTGTCCAGGATCTGGGACCCGCAGCAGCGTCGGGTGAATTTTGGACCGTCCGATTTCAAGGACGCGTGGCGCCCAATTGAGCCGCCTCGGCGTTTTGCCCATCCCAACTATGAATGAGCAAGGATTAACTCCTTCTATTCGCGAACGCCGAAAGCGCTTTAGAAATAAACTCAGGGTCACAACCCGTGGTCACCGAGGAAGAAAGGAGCTATGCGTAAGGGGGCCAAAGGTGTCGGGTCTGATCGCCGAAAGGATCATAGTAATCTCCATGCGCCATCTGATGCGACCTCGATCCTGGTTTTTGCTTGGAGTAAATGAAGATGTGATCGGGTGGTTGAAACCTCCATTCGTTCATTAAGTTTGAGGTATGGAGGGTCCGGCAAGCGGTCTACTTGAAGGGGTTCCGTGTACTGAATTTTCCAGAGAAGCCATGCCAAAGTCCTCGATTAGACACAGAAGTCTACACACGCCATTTTGGCCTTTAGTGTTTCAGCTACCTCCCCTGCAAAGTCCACGCGAAGTTAAGGAAACGTCTGACGAGGGACTTCCGCCCGAAGATCGATTGAAGAGACGGTACGCCTTGAAGGGCGAGCACGCCTCTGTTGGGCAAATCTGCCCAGGTATATGTACTCAGTTTTTGCATTTTTGGAAGGATGGATGGTTGAGCAAGGCTCCCGATTGTAAAGTTTTACTGAAGCGCTGGTCGCTTTGGTTAATGTATAAGGCATTTGAGATTTCTTACTTTATGGATGTCAGTTTCTTTTCCACCTCTTTGTATAGTGTGTTAGAACAGCTCGGAATTGGAGGATCCAGTCGAGTTGTAGCTGTTATAGGATGATGTAGGTTGGATCACTGTAACGGTTACATGGTTTTTACTCAGTTCTTGTGACTTTCTTAGCACTGAGCGACTTGGAATTGGAGGATCCAGTCAAGTCACCCATTAGCTCCTTGAAACTCTGGACCAAGAGGATCTTGGTTTCTAAGTTTTTCTTCCACAAGCTCCCAAAGGCCTGTCGCCCGAGGCATCTTGCTCATCTTTCTCACAAGTCCTCCATCTACCACCCTTTAATCCACTTACTAACAGAAGTTGGATCAAGACCTCCATTGCTTTTTGCATACCAGGCCCGGTTTCCTGAGTTAAAGCTATAGTTTCTCGAGTTTCTACCCATCCGATCACCCCACTAAATAAATCGTGACATAAAACTGATGGGCGTTAGGCTCTGCTCATGCAAGCAATCCAGGGGTGACTTCTGACGTTAACATTTCTGGCGCCGTTGCCGGGGACGAAGTTGAAAATTTTTCTCGGGATTGAAGGACATTGAGCCTCTGATTCTGAAGGTGCATCGGGTATCAGAGCCTTTGAAGATTGCTACTGTGCACTTGGCGACTCCATTGTGACGACTCCGTTGGGGAGAACCTGCTCTATTAATTGTGGCTTTCAGAGGCAGACACACACGGTCTCATCCACAGCTGCCTCTAGCTACACCTGAAACTGATCCAGAGGTGATTTTCAGAAAGGGAAAGGCCCCTAAAGAAGAAGCTTCCACCGCTGAACCAGGTAATCCGCTATCTCTTTCTGTAGAAACTCCATTTTCTTCTCCTCAGCTTCCCAGCAGACCGTTTTTTGAAGTTTCCCGTTTCCTAAATTTCGGGAGTGTTCCTGTTGAGTTTTCCTCTCCTAGTCTGGGACCGGAGGGATGAGACCTTGTCACTCCCCTCTCCCCTGAAACTGTACCTTGGCGTAGACCCGGGACCACAGAAGATCTCCCCACTCCTATCTTTACTACTCCTGTGCAAAGAGAAGCACCTACTGACTTGAGCTCGTTAGCCTTCTCCTTAAATCCCCTCTTGTTTCCCACTCCACTTCGAGACTCATTCCCAGTAGCCCCTTCACGAACTCCTTCTCCTCCAAGTTCTCCTCCACCTAATGTCCCTATGGCTGGTGCTAATCCCCCTCTGAATAGAATGGACGCCATAGTCGCTGCCAGATACGCTCCCTTAATCCTACCCCATCCTATGAATCCTCTCCCTGCTGGAGACTACTTGAAGTATATGCCCAAGTTCACTGGGGAGGGAGACATAACTGCGGAAGAGCACCTGGCTGCTTTCTACAGTTACGCAGACAACCTCAACATTGAAAATGAAGATGTCTAGATGAGAGTCTTCGTCCAGAGCCTGGATGGCGAGGTGAGGAAATGGTTTAGAGGATTGGCTCCAGGATCTATTGCTGGGATTGAAGCCCTGGATAATGCTTTCCTAAGGCAGTGGGGCGATAGGAAAGATTTCATGTATTACATGACAGAGTTCGGGTCTCTGAAGAAGATGGAAGGAGAGTCCGTCTCCGACTTCTCCAAAAGATTCAATAAGATGTATAACAAGATCCCCGCCGAAATAAAGCCTTCAGAAGCCTCGGCCAAGATTTCTTATGCCAGTGCGTTTGGCCCCGATTTCTGTCTGTTACTGAGAGAAAGAAGAGCCACCTCCTTAGCTCAAATGCAAGATGCGGCCATAGAAGTGGAATCCAATGTATTAGCAGCTGATAGACTGAGGAACAAGACCGACGCAGACAGAAGAAAGGGAAGATCTGAAGCCTCAACTTCTAGCCCATCGGTGCCCCACCCGCAAGTGGATGAACTGACCAAGATGGTGAAGTCTCTGTCTGCAGAGATGGAGAGGATGAAAGTGGAAGGGAGGCAAGCATACAAGGGCCCTCAGAACGCCGAAAACAAAGGAGGTTTCAGGAGGCCAAACAATATAACTCCCCCGACTATGCAGAGAGAAAGGGGAAGAGACAGAGACGACCAGAAAATTCAGGCCCCTTTTCAAAACAATTTCGTGGCCGAGGAGGAACAAGAAGGAGCAGAGGAATTTGATCCTGAAATCCATTGCTTCGGAGACATGCCTCCTTTTCCTCATCTCACTCAATCAGCATACGAGGAGTCTCTCATGGACAGTCAGCTAAATGAATTGAGCAAGGGAGACAAGGCTAGTCGCAGCCAAGGCAGATATGATCTGAGGTCTAAAAAAAGGACAGCAGCACCTGATGTTCCTGAGCGGTCCGCTAGAACAGAGAAGCCTGCTAATGAGGTAGCGGACAACAACAGAGGTAAGAAGGCTCAACCCCTCTCTCCCATTGTCCAGAGTCATGTTCCCGAAATAAGAGAAATTCCCAAGCTTACATCTTCTTTTAATTTCGAGCATGAAATTCAAAAAATTAGAATCCCTGTGCCCCTAACCGAATTGATTAAACATGAAGGGTTCAAGAAGCGCTTCTCTAAGCTTTTACAATCTGAGGTCTCAAGCCTTCCCACAGACTCCATTAATCTACAAGATGAAAAGCCTGCAGCTATCCTAGGTCCTATGGTAGAAGATAGGAATGACTCATCCCCTCCCTTCTACACCTCCTTGAACATACATGACAAGGTACTGCACAACTGCTTGATGGATTCCGGGGCTTCTCACAACCTCATGCCCAAAACTGTCATGGAAGAACTAGGATTGGAAGTCACCCGAGCCTATCATGACCTCTATTCCTTTGACTCCAGGAAAGTTCAGTGTCTAGGAGTTATCAAAGACCTGGTCGTCACCTTGTTCCAGTTGCCCATGAAAAGTGTGGTCATGGATATAGTAGTGGCTGATGTCCCCCCCAAGTTTGGTATGTTGTTGTCAAGATCTTGGATAAAAAGACTGGGGGGAACCTTGCAGATGGACCTCATATATGCTACTATCCCAGTGTTCGGAGGAGAGCATAGAAGACTATACAGAGAAGCCCAACTGGCCTATATAATCAACGATGAAGCCAACCCTACCAATCATCCCATCTTTGCCGTGGACACTGATTTAGGCTCCAGTTTACTACAACTCACCCATGCCCCCGAGCCTCCTCTCAAACTCAGAAAGCAGCCCACCATTTCTCCTAAGCTTCCTCTCTCCATCACCCCCGTCTGGAAAATGTTCTTTGATGGAGCCTCTTCCAGGGAAGGTGTGGGTGCTAGGGTGTTTTTTGTATCACCTGCTCGGGAAACCATATCTCTGTCGTATAAACTAGAATTTGAAGCTACCAACAATGTGGCAGTGTATGAAGCTCTTATCCTAGGATTAAGAGCCGCAAGGGAAATGGGAATTCAGGAGGTAGCAGTGTTCGGAGACGCAAAGTTGGTGGTCCAACAGATCAGAAGCGCTTATCAGGCTAAGCATCCTCGACTTAGGAGTTACAGAAATGAGGTATGGGACCTAATTGACAGTTTCTTCTCAGCGTTTAACATTTCTTTCATCCCAAGAGAGGAGAACACAACGGCAGATTCCTTGGCTACATCAGCAAGCAATTTCAAAGTACCCCTACCGCCCAAATTCAGATATGGGGCAGAAGTAAAATACAGGCCCTCCATACCTGACAACGTCAAACACTGGAAGGTATTCGAGGATGATCTCGAGATCAAGAAGTTCTTGGAGACTGTCGAAGAATTTTCAGAGATGCATATCGACCAAGACTCTGTCTCTGAAGAAAAGCTTGGTGGGGGTAATTTTCTAAATAAGATTGCAGAGCGTAACATTGTGCAGCTGCCTAGCAATCATATTCCAAGAGGACTGGTTCCTTTGGAAAGGCTTTTTGATGGAAATGATGTGACATTAAAAGGGGAGATATCAGCAGATGATGCTGGTACAGTTCGGTGCAACATTGGCACCGAGAGTAAGCCCAGGTTTGTCAAAATGTCGAGAAGTCTGACAAAGGAACAGAGGTCGAAATACGTTGGACTTTTGAGGGAATTCGCTGATGTTTTCACCTGGACCTACGAAGACCTCAAAACATATGACATTTCTGTCATCGAGCATAAAATCCCATTAAAAGAGGAGGCAAAGCCATTTAGGCAGAAATTGAGACAGATCAATCCTATACTGTTGCCTATCATGGAGAGGGAAGTAAAGAAGTTGCTTCAAGCTCAGATCATTGTACCGCTGAGATACTCAGAGTGGGTGGCCAACCTGGTGCCAGTAAGGAAAAAGAATGGAGAGATCCGGCTCTGTGTAGACTTCAGAAACCTGAACAGGAGCTCACGAAAGGATAACTACCCTTTGCCAAAGATGGAACACATACTGCAGAGGGTAACAGGAGCTTCCAGGATGTCCATGATTGATGGTTTCTCTGGCTACAATCAGGTCTCTGTTCTGCCTGAGGATAGGGAAAAGACGGCATTTACCACTCCATGGGGGACATTCATGTACGCCAAGATGCCGTTTGGATTAATGAATGCAGGGGCAACGTTTCAGCGTGCCATGGACATAGCTTTCGTTGGGGAAAAGGATAAATTTGTGGTCGTTTATCTGGATGACATCACAGTGTTTTCAAAATCCGATAAAGAACACCGTCGTCATCTCAGGAAGGTTTTCTTGAAATGCAGAAATTTTGGCATTTCATTAAACCCCAAGAAATCTCTGTTCGCCATGCAGGAGGGAAAGTTACTAGGCCACATAGTATCAGCGGAAGGAGTCAGAATTGACCCCAGCAGAGTTGAGGCAATACAAGCCTTATCGATCCCGAGGTCCAAGAAGGAGGTCCAATCTTTCCTCGGTAAAATTAATTTTCTGAGGAGGTTTGTGCCTAACTTTGTTGAGGAGGTAAAGCTTATAACAGCCATGTTGAAGAAAGGAAATGATGTAAGGTGGACCCCTCAATCGCGACATTCCTTTGAGCAAATCAAGAAGGCCCTGACTGAAGCTCATGTGCTTATCAGTCCCGACTACTCAAGGGAATTCCTTATTTTCTCCTTTGCCTCACCTGACACGGTGGCTGCTGTTCTATTACAAACAAACGACATTGGGCTAGAGCAGCCTATTGCTTATTTCAGCCGAGCATTAAGGGATGCCGAAGTCAGGTATGACACGATGGAGAAGCAGGCCTATGCTCTAGTAAAAGCTCTCAAAGCTTTTAGAACCTACGTCCTGCAGTGAAAAATCATCGCCTATGTCCCCTCGGCTGCTGTTAAAGACATTCTTATTCAGCCCGACATAGACGAGAGGAGGAGTAAATGGATAGCCAAAATTCTGGAATTCGACCTGAAAATAAGGCCCACCAAATTGATCAAAGGTCAAGGTTTAGCGAAGTTGTTGGCTGAAGCAAATTGCCAAGCTCTGGGGATAAGTTTCATAAACGAATGCTCAGGAATTCCACAAAGTCGGCTGGCTGAAATGGACCCTCGAAGAGAGCCCCCATTAGCTCGATGTCCTTGGTATAAGGATGTCATATACTTTCTGCAAGAGTTGCGGCCCCCAGACGGCCTGCAAAGGAACAAAGCAAGAGCTCTGAAGCTCAAGGCAGTCAGATACTGCCTGATCGATCAAGTGTTATATTGGAAAGACCCCCTGGGGGTGCTTTTAAAATGCATGAGTCCACAAGAGGCCGAAATGATCGTGGCTAAATTTCACAGCGGCCTGTGTGGAGGGCACCATTTCTGGAAAGCCACAGCCCACAAAATCCTCAGGGCTGGATACTACTGGCCTACCGTGTTCACTGACATCTGCAAAAGGGTCAGAGCCTGCATCAAATGTCAAAAATTTGCAGGAAAGCAGCAGCTCAAGTCTCTGCCGTTAAATCCGGTGGTGGTTTCAAGACCTTTCCAGGGACCTAGATTTCATTGGAGAAATTCACCCTGCTTCCAGTGGGCAGCACAAGTGGATCCTGACTGCTACGGATTTCTTTACCAAGTGGATTGAAGCTATCCCTACCAGGAGTGCTTTCCACAAGGTAATTATTGGATTCCTGGAGGACCTCATCACGAGATTCGGCTGCCCGAGTAAAATTGTCACTGATAACGCAGTCGCTTTCGAGTCCGAGCCATTGGCCAAGTTCTGCGAGCAGTTCAGAATCAAGTTGATTCACTCCACCCCATATTATCCACAGGGCAACGGTTTAGCAGAATCCTCCAACAAAAGCCTGATAAGGATCATCAAAAGGCTGTTGGAAGACAACAAGAAGGCCTGGCATTCCAAATTAAAATTTGCTCTATGGGCCGACCGAGTGACCACAAAGAGATCTATCAGCGTCTCTCCTTTCCAATTAGTCTATGGAGCGGAGGCTGTTTTCCCTTCTCATTTAGCCATCCCCGTAGCAAAATTCCTCCAGGACCATCAGGAGGAGCCTGATGACATGATCAGAAGGATTCATCAGCTAGTGGAGGTCCAGCAGGCCAGGGAGCAGACAGTGGACAAAATTCAGGACCATCAGCAAAAGATCAAGCAGGTTTTCGATAAGAAGGCCAAGAAGGAGCGATTCCAGATAGGAGACCTGGTGTTGAAATGGGATGCTCCTAAGCAAGATAAGGGCAAACACAGCAAATTTGAAGCCCTGTGGATCGGGCCTTTCAAAATCTCTGAGACTTTCTTCAATAACACGTACAGGTTGCGAGGTTTGGAAGGTGATGAAATTTTCAGCAGCCCAGTGAATGGGCATTTTCTCAAAAAATGTTTTGTTTGAACCTCAGATGGCTCCTTTGTTTGTATATATTGTCCTTTTGTTTCTTTGTTCGTTTTCGTTTTTATTTTTTGGCTTAATAATGACTCCATAGCCCAACAGCAAGGCACTGGAACTGCAAAATGAGTCCTTAGAGCATCGCGGGGACGAATCTATCCCCCATGGAGCCTAATGTTAGCAACAATTTTGGTATTGGGGCACAAAGGTACACAGGTCTGCAGGTTGCCCGGGAAGCACCCAAGCGCAGCACGGAGGAACCTCTTTTCGGTTACAATTCGAGCGAATGAGCGAAGTTTTGCTGACAGCCACCGAGATCCACCTATAAAGCTGATCGATGGTCGTCGGGATTTCGGGGCTGCCAAGTTGTCCGGGGGTTAATGCAAGAGATAGCTCTAGTAATTCAAGACAAATCCGGGTTGTCCGATCCAATTGGGACAGGTGGCTTCCAGTCGACATAACGGGGATCGGGGTTTCGGGAAACGAGGAGCCTCCCATTCATCGCAGTTGAAATCGCCGATCGGCGAAGTGCCGAAAGCGCCTTTGGAGCCGAGCCCATGGTCCTAGCACCAGGTCACTTCAAGCAAGCATGTAAATAAGGGTGGCTCCCTTTTAAGTAACGAGTGCTCCCTCGTCCATTCACCTTAAGGACGCGTGGTGCAAGATCTAGCCGCGTCGGTTTTCGACAATCGCAAGTTCGAAGGGTAAAAGTTTCGTATCACTTTGTATCGCGAAACCCCGAACCCCGAAGCGCCGAAAACGCCCAGGGTCGAGCCCACAGTATCAAGGGGCAGTCTCAGCCGTCCATCTGAAGCGGACACTTGGCGCGCGATTAAGCTCCCCGCCTTTTCGCCCATCGCGGTTTCGAAACGCAAGGAGCAGTTCCCTCATATCCCCGATGCGCGAAGTAGTGAGAGTGTCCAGGATCTGAGACCCGCAGCAACGTCGGGTGAATTTTGGACCATCCGATTTCAAGGACGTGTGGCGCCCAATTGAGTCGCCTCGACGTTTCGCCCATCGCAACTATGAATGAGCAAGGATTAACTCCTTCTATTCGCGAACGCCGAAAGCGCTTTAGAAATAAACTCAGGGTCACAGCCCGTGGTCACCGAGGAAGAAAGGAGTTATGCGTAAGGGGGCCAAAGGTGTCGGGTCTGATCGCCGAAAGGATCATAGTAATCTCCATGCGCCATCTGATGCGACCTCGATCCTAGTTTTCGCTTGGAGTAAATGAAGATGTGATCGGGTGGTTGAAACCTCCATTCGTTCATTAAGTTTGAGGTATGGAGGGTCCGGCAAGCGGTCTGCTCGAAGGGGTTCCGTGTACTGAATTTTCCAGAGAAGCCATGCCGAAGTCCTCGATTAGACAGAGAAGTCTGCACACGCCATTTTGGCCTTTAGTGTTTCAGCTACCTCCCCTGCAAAGTCCACACGAAGTTAAGGAAACGTCCGACGAGGGACTTCCGCCCGAAGATCGATTGAAGAGACAGTACGCCTTGAAGCAAGGCTCCCGATTGTAAAGTTTTAGTGAAGCGTTGGTCGCTTTGGTTAATGTATAAGGCATTTGAGATTTCTTACTTTATGGATGTCAGTTTCTTTTCCACCTCTTTGTATACTGTGTTAGAACATCTCGGAATTGGAGGATCCAGTCGAGTTGTAGTTGTTATAGGATGATGTAGGTTGGATCACTGTAACGGTTACATGGTTTTTACTCAGTTCTTGTGACTTTCTTAGCGCTGAGCGATTTGGAATTGGAGGATCCAGTCAAGTCACCTATCAGCTCCTTGAAACTCTGGACCAAGAGGATCTTGGTTTCTAAGTTTTTCTTCCACAAGCTCCCAAAGGCCTGTCGCCCGAGGCATCTTGCTCATCTTTCTCACAAGTCCTCCATCTACCACCCTTTAATCCACTTACTGACAGAAGTTGGATCAAGACCTCCATTGCTTTCTGCATAC
>JASDQU010440254.1:97045-110147 GCA_032191745.1 Picea mariana | reverse complement strand
ATCGCGGTTTCGAAACGCAAGGAGCAGTTCCCTCGTATCCCCGATGCGCGAAGTAGCGAGAGTGTCCAGGATCTGGGACCCACAGCAAAGTCGGGTGAATTTTGGACCGTCCGATTTCAAGGACGTGTGGCACCCAATTGAGCCGCCTCGACGTTTCTCCCATCGCAACTATGAATGAGAAAGGATTAACTCCTTCTATTCGTGAACGTCAAAAGCGCTTTAGAAATAAACGTAGGGTCATAGCCCGTGGTCACTTGGGAAATAGGAAGAGCTTTGCAAAGGGGGCCAAAGGCGTCGGGTCTAGTCGCCGAAAGGTTCATCGTGTCTCCGGGTTCCATTTGATTCGACCTCAAGCCTGGTTTTCGCTTGAAGTAATTGAAGGTGAGAAGGGGTGGTTGAAACCTCTCCTCATGCATTAAGTATAGGGTATGGAGAGTCTGGCAAGCGGTCTGCTCGAGAGGGTCCTGTGTACCATTTCTTCCAAAAATCCATGTCGAGTCTTCGACCAGCCGGAGGAGGTCTGCACACGCTAGCTCGGCTCTTAATGGCTCAGCTACTTCCCTTGCAAGAGCCATGCACAATTAAGGTGGCGTCTGACAAAGAATAGTCGTCTGAATTTGGCCAAGGGGACACCAAGTCTTGGGTGCACAATCAGCCAGAGTCTGCATGCGCAAACTGTCAGAATACATGCAGATGCAATGTTTTTAATGCAGCATCTTGCTTTTGCTACTGCTATTGTTGTTTTTGAGTATATGTAGGCATTTTCTTCATTTTTGTAAGGGGATCGATGATTGAGCAAGGCTCCCGATTGTAAAGTTTTAGTGAAGCGCTGGTCACTCTAGTTAATGTATAAGGAATTTGAGATTTCTTACTTTATGGATGTCAGTTTCTTTTCCACCTCTTTGTATACTGTGTTAGAACAACTCCGAATTGGAGGATCTAGTCGAGTTGTGACTGTTATAGGATGATGTAGGTTGGATCACTGTAATAGTCACATTGTTTCTAATCGGTTCTTGTGATGTTCTCAGTGTTGAAATGACTTGGAATTGAAGGATTCAGTCGAGTCACCCCTCAGCTCCTTGAAGCTCTGGACCAAGAGGATCTTGGCTTTCGAGTTTTTTGTCCTCAAGCTTCCGAAGGCCTGTTGCCCGAGGCAGTCTTACTCACCCTTCTCACAAGTCTTCCTTCTTCCACCCTTTAAGCATTTACTGACAGAAGTTGGATCAAGACCTCCCTTGCTTTCTACATACCAGGCCTAGTTTACTGAGTTAAAGCTATATTTTCTTGAGTCTTTACCCATCTGATCACCCCATTAAACAAATCGTGACATAAAACTGATGGGCGTTGGTCTCTGCTCCTGCAAACAATCCAGGAGTGACTTCTGACGCTAACATTTCTGGCGCCGTTGCCGNCCTCTGATTCTGAAGGTGCATCAGACATCAGAGCCCTTCAATATTGCTACTGTGCACCTGGCGACTCCACTGTGGCGACTCCATTGTTTCCACTTCACTGTTTCAGTTGTGGCTACTGTCGGCACACCTGAAAGCTGACCCAGAGGAGCTTTCTCGAGAAGGTTTCAGCAGCTGCTTTCTCAGCCTGAGAAGCTTCCTGGGATAACAACAATGTTAGGATCTGGCCTTTGATGGTGAACAAGGACCAGACACATTCGAAGTTGTGTATCTTTCACCTGTTTACTCCATGATTCAAGGATCGATCAGCGACTGCTCCTAATCCTTGAATCATGGAGTCGCCAGGTGAAAGATGCACAGGTTAGAACAGCATAGGTTCGATATGGAGAAAATTCTTGCTCGCAGGTTCGCTCTTTTTAATTTTTCTGCTATTCCTAGTTTTCCTAATGTTGTCCCCTCTCTGAATGAGTGGGGTGATTATTTGCCCATATTTGGAAGAGGTGAAGAGGACAACCCTACTCGGCACCTTAGGGAGTTTCATGAACTCATGCGTCAGTGGGAGATAAATCATGAGGATGTATTACTGAAAATGTTCATGTTCTTGTTAGTAGGGTATGCACGTAAATGGTATCATTCTTTACCCCCTGCTAGCATTTCTTCACTCTGAGAGTTTCATGCAGCTTTCATCACCTATTGTCAGGAGTTTTATCCCTCCGAGTTGATTTGTCATAACTGTGGTGAGGGATACCACAACTCTATACAAAATGAAGCTATTTCTGACATAGGCTGTGAGGATGATCTTGATGACCTGGATCGGAAATCATTCCTTTCTCCTCCCCATTCATCTGCATCAGAGGAGTTTTATGGAAGCGATGAAAATCCTAGGGAGGAAGAAGACACCCTGAGCAAGCTGAGGGAACAGGTGAAGTATCTCTCTGCTCAATTAGAAAGGTTGAAATTTGAAGACTGTGCAGAGGATCTTCCAGTCTCCGAGGCAGATGTTCTAGATGGCTCTTTCGAGGAGATTATTGAAGAGTTTGTAAACGCATTAACTTCTACCCCTGATGAGCTTGTTGTCTCAGATCAATACGATGAAGAGGTAGTTGTGAAAGAGGATTGTCCTCTTTTCCTTCATGAGATTTCCCATGATGTGTTTACATTTAGGGTCGAAACGGAGGAGCGGGGGATAGTTCCATTTCTGCAAATTAGAGAAGCTCTTTTCCCCCCTGACTTTGATGATTATCTGGAAGAGGAGCAGCAGAACCCCACATCGCCTTTTGCTGATCAGAATGGCCAGCCTTTTTATGACAGCTATGAATCCTGTTCTGAGCTGGAAACGTAAGACTTCCAAGAGCAGAGCTTTCCCACAGGTCATGTTTATGACAATTATGAATCTGACCCGGGGGAGAGCCAAGAAGAGGAAAAAGAACCAGAGGAGCAGTCTTCCCTTTATTCAGAACCAGTCAGTGAGCAGCCACCACCTGAGATCAGCGAGCCCACTTCAGTTATTCACCCGCCTGTGCTTATCAGAGATATTCGGCCGCATGTGAACAACTGTGTAGCAGAAGAGGCTACTTGTCGCCATTTTTCCGAAATTCGCCGCTCATTCTATGACCCTGTCAGCGAATACATGGAGTGGTATGTCCTTTATGCCTTGGAGCCACCCTATTCCATATCAACTTCACCCTGTGAGGAGAAGTTGAAGAGTGTAGTCATTCTGCTGTCACGGTTACACTATCTGCTGGTTATCATCGACAGAAGGAAGGAGCTTCTATCCAGGAAGCTGCTTGAATGGATATGGTGGAAATCTTCTTTCACCTAGCCCCATGTAAAGTGTTTTATTAGTTTAGGATTGTATATAAATAAGCTCCTTTGAGCATGTATCTTTATTTGGTTGCTTTTATTTTTCGGCTTGTATTTTCAGCAGCGGGAGGTTTTGAACCTGACTCCATAGCCCAACAGCAAGGCACTAGAACTGCAAAATGAGTCCTTAGAGCATCGCGGGAACGACTCTATCCCCCATGGAGCCTAATTTTAGCAACAATTTTGGTATTGGGGCACAAAGGCACATAGGTCTGCAAGTTGCTCGGGAAGCGCCCAAGCGCAGCACGGAGGAACCTCTTTTCGGTTACAATTCGAGCGAATGGGCGAAGTTTTGCTGACAGCCACCGAGATCCACCTATAAAGCTGATCGATGGTCGTTGGGATTTCGGGGCTGCCAAGTTGCCCGAGGGTTAATGCAAGAGATAGCTCCAGTAATTCAAGACAAATCTGGGTCGTCCAATCCAATTGGGACAGGTGGCTTCCAGTCGGCATAACGGGGATCGGGGTTTTGGGAAACGAGGAGCCTCCCATTCATCACAGTTGAAATCGTCGATCGACGAAGTGTCGAAAGCGCTTTTGGAGCCGAGCCCATGGTCCTAGCACCAGGTCACTTCAAGCGAGCCTGTAAAAGAGGGCAGCTCCCTTTTAAGTAACAAATGCTCCCTCGTCCATTCATCTTAAGGACGCGTGGCGCAAGATCTAGCCGCGTCGGTTTTCGGCAATCGCAAGTTCGAAGGGTAAAAGTTTCATATCACTTTGTATCATGAAACCTCGAACCCCGAAGCGTCGAAAATGCCCAGGGTCGGGCCCACAGTATCAAGGGGCAGTCTCAGTCGTCCATCTGAAGCGAACACTTAGCACGCGATTAAGCTCCCCGCCTTTTCGCCCATCGCGGTTTCGAAACGCAAGGAGCAGTTCCCTCGTATCCTCGATGCGCGAAGTAGCGAGAGTGTCCAGGATCTGGGACCCATAGCAACGTCGAGTGAATTTTGGACCGTCCGATTTCAAGGATGCGTGGCACCCAATTGAGCCACCTCAACGTTTCTCCCATCGCAACTATGAATGAGCAAGGATTAACTCCTTCTATTTGCGAACATCGAAAGCGCTTTAGAAATAAACGTAGGGTCATAGCCCGTGGTCACTTGGGAAATAGGAAGAGCTTTGCAAAGGGGGCCAAAGGCGTCAGGTCTAGTCGCTGAAAGGTTCATCGTGTCTCCGGGTTCCATTTGATTTGACCTCAAGCCTGGTTTTCGCTTGAAGTAATTGAAGGTGAGAAGGGGTGGTTGAAACCTCTTCTCATGCATTAAGTATAGGGTATGGAGAGTCTGGCAAGCGGTCTGCTCGAGAGGGTCCTGTGTACCATTTCTTCCAAAAATCCATGCCGAGTCTTCGACCAGCCGAAGGAGGTCTGCACACGGTAGCTCGGCTCTTAATGGCTCAGCTACTTCCCTTGCAGGAGCCATGCGCAGTTAAGGTGGCGTCTGACAAAGAATAGTCGTTCGAATTTGTCTAAGGGGACACCAAGTCTTGGGTGCACGATCAGCCAAAGTCTGCATGCGTAGACTGTCAGAATACATGCAGACGCAATGTTTTTAATGCAGCGTCTTGTTTTTGCTGCTGCTATTGTTGTTTTTGAGTATATGTAGGCATTTTCACCATTTTTGTAAGGGGATCGATGGTTGAGCAAGGCTCCCGATTGTAAAGTTTTAGTGAAGCATTGGTCGCTCTGGTTAATGTATAAGGCATTTGAGATTTCTTACTTTATGGATGTCAGTTTCTTTTCCACCTCTTTGTATAATGTGTTAGAACAACTCGGAATTGGAGGATCCAGTCAAGTTGTGACTGTTATAGGATGATGTATGTTGGATCACTATAATAGTCACATTGTTTCTAATCGGTTCTTGTGATGTTCTCAGCGTTGAAATGACTTGGAATTGAAGGATTCAGTCGAGTCACCCCTCAGCTCCTTGAAGCTCTGGACCAAGAGGATCTTGGCTTCCGAGTTTTTCGTCCTCAAGCTTCCGAAGGCCTGTTTCCCGAGGCAGTCTTGCTCACCCTTCTCACAAGTCTTCCTTCTTCCACCCTTTAAGCATTTACTGACAGAAGTTGGATCAAGACCACCCTTGCTTTCTACATACCAGGCCCAGTTTACTGAGTTAAAGCTATATTTTCTTGAGTCTTTACCCATCTGATCACCCCATTAAACAAATCGTGACATAAAACTGATGGGCGTTGGGCTCTTCTCCTGCAAGCAATCCAGAAGTGACTTCTGATGCTAACACTACTAATCATAAACTAATAAAGGGATGAAACTTTCAAAGAAAATTAAAATACAAGGCTTAAAAAAGGGAATGAAAACAAACTAAAAGACCCAAGGCAATTTAGTGTGATAACACATTCCCCATCAAAATGGTGAATATCATGGTTTATCAAAACCACGGGCTCAAAATGGTGATTCAATGGAAAAGGTGGATGGCCACCGAGATCCATCTGGATCAGTGACAACCAGAGCACTCTGAGGTTCTACAGAGATACAGTTCAAAGGCAGGGAACAAAGCACATCGAGATCCACATGCACTACATCTAGGACTTAGTACACAAGGGGATCATTGACCTACAGTTCTATCCTTCAGCAGAACAAACTGCAGACATCTTCACCAAGACCTTCACTGAGTAGAAGTTCCATTCTCTGCGCAGTCATTTTGGAGTGAAGGACACAGTTGCCTAGCAAATCTCAATTCTTATTTTTACATATATTGTACTTTGAGGGGGGGGTTTCCCATTAGGTTTTCCCCGTTTCCTCGTTTATTTCAGTGTATCTTTTGTATTTGGGTACCTAACATGGCCTTCTAGTGATGTTCAGGGGGGGTGTTGGAGATACTTCACACACACCTAGGAATTCTTTTTCCTAAGGTTTTCCCTATGTTTACTAGTCATTATTCAGTCTCTCTCCTCATCCATATCCCTCATTTTCTCATGGTAGTTGTACTTCTCATGCTTATAAATTGAAAGCTTTTCCATGGGGAAGGGGGAAGAAGAAATTAGTAATAACATCATTATTTGTATCTTATGTTTTTCATGCAAAGGGTTGGATGAGGAGGACCTGAATAAGTTGTTTCATATTCAATCTCATATTCTAAGTACTTGCTTTTGGTTCTCAAATTAATATACTTGGCCTGTTTCCTTCAAGTATGTGTACTTTTTCATCTACTTGTCTATTGTCATTCAAAATTCGTAAGTAGATCTATTTAAGTTGATTATATAGAGTGGAAGAAAGGTATCTTTGTTGTTCTTTGCAGGATCAAGGAGATTACGAATTAGGCTCAATATTTGGAGCATCAAAGGACAATCACCGGAATAAGGTATGTCAAATTTCTCTTCTCCTTGTTTAATTAGCTAAGTTGGATCTGAAAGGACTATATAAACCATTTGTATTTTGTTGTCTTGGTAATAGGGGTCTGATAATCCAAGGGAGATTTCACCTGTCCATAGGGGAAATATTCTGTAACAATGTGCCAACACCCAAGTAGAGGAGTTGTTGTTGAGAAACCATTCAAAGTGGAAGTATAAGCGAATGTGGTGGAAAGGGGTTTACTTCATGGTCATGGTGTCATTGACATGCAAAGCCACGTGTGGATCCATCTCCATGAGTGCCTTTGTAGAGAAAGCCCTTGGTGCTTGAGTTACCCTTTCCTTGGTAGTGTGTGTATTCCAAACCCCTTTTTTTCTTTTCATATTCTTTTATTGCTTTTCAAGTCCCCTTTTCAGGTTCATGCGTTTATTATTTTTCTTAATGGGATTGAGTCCTTTTAATTGATATGTATTTGGTGCATTAGGACTAGGGGAAATCGCCTCATAGCGAGGGGGTAGAGCTCAATTTGACCTTTTACTTTTGATTTGGTCATTTTTCATCCCATTATTTCTTCTTTATTTTATAGCATGATTTTATTCTTTATCGCTTGCATAAAGCTTGACATTCTATCCCTTCTTTTCATAGAAGGATTAAGGCACAAACCTTTTTGGTGTACATGTGACAACCATTTCAAAAATATGGGATAAATGAAGGAAATAGATGGAATGTGTTAATTATGGAAAGGAGTGGTGTTGGTGTAGACCATTTTGGGGAACAATGCAGCAATTAAGGAAGCAGTTGAGAAAGGGACCAAAAAAGGAGCATGCGCTGAAGAACAAGGAAAAACAACGCGAGGAAGCAAAAATTCAAAGGAAAAGAAGAAGGATGCAGATCAACCGCGCACACAAGAAGTTAGAATGTGGACACACCTAACCACTTAGGTTTATGGTTTTTTTCATTGATGTAAAGGGTTTAACACACTTTTATAGTATAAATATGTATTGTAAGATCTAAGGAGATGATCTAGAATCTAGAATCTATCTTATGTCATGAGAGATAGTCTTTAATGAGTTTTTGAGTGGTTAGTTTTTGGTTGAGAGTTGTGGAGCCAATACCGAGTCATTTTTGGAGATGCAGTTATGGATTGTAACTAAGGGTCGGGTTGCAAGATGTGGAGCTTAGTACGACACTGGTTAGCCTCATATATACATGTGCATTTCATATGCACTTTGGATGTAATGCACGTAGTTCAATGACTTGATGAGAATGAATAAAAGATCAAATACTACCAAATATTTGTGGACATATCCCGGGGGGGGTGAACCACAATAAAAATGTGCGTCTCTATGTGTATTGTTTTTGTATTTCTTGTTGTTAATTTCTTTATGTTGAATGAATGGATCTGGTAGAAGTAAAATGCAACGCGCACTAGGTTAAGTCATGATATTTATTGCAGAATGAATGTTGATGAATGAACATGGTTATAGAATGGTAGATCTTATGCATGTTGAAGTAGAAAATAATTCCTAACATCCCCATGAACAATATCCCTTCCACGATTGCAGACATCTGAGTCCCACAGTCATCCATAAGCCATATTGGATGAGACTTCATTGTGCACTCTGTGCGCAGTGTTTCCTTCTAGTCTCCAGAAGGGTCAATGGTTTGCAGGGTTTTGTTGGAAACCTAAAGGTAGAACTTGAGTCAGCCCATATATCCAACAAATGTTTCAATTTCCAGCTGGAACTCAAATGATCAGATTGGAGGGGATTTGATGAGAAGGACAGTGAAGAGAATGTAGTGGTAGAAGGGGATTTTTAGGCCATGGAATCCAACTAAGCAGGATATTGAAAGATGGTTGGAAAAAAAACAACGTGAGTTTGTGTAGAAAGACAATAGAAGCTCCAAGTATACTCCACGCCAGTATTTGCTGAGGTATGTGTTTAATGATCTTCATGAGGCATGTTTTTGTTATTTTCCAGAGTTGTTGTAGGATTGGATATTGAGATTGAAGGATAATCATCCAACTAATTGGATAAGACCAATAGAGTGGACTACTGAGAATATTGTGTGTTTAGAAAGAGTCAATAATAAATTGACACGTGCATTGGATTTCTGGCTAGACAATATTATTGCAGGATTTATTATTGAGTTTGTAGTCAATACTACGAAGTCATACACTGTTGCAATGCAGGATTTTTTTAAAGGGGCGAGAGGAAGGTATATTAGATCACTTTACACGTCGATCAAGATTGTATTGCATGATAAAGGAGTGATGACAATGGATTGAGATAACTAAATCACTTTGCATGCATGGGGGAACTAGGGGAAGCACTAAGGAAGATATGAGATATGGAGAGGGCTATGGAGAGAGGCTAGAACAAGGAAGAAATGGACCCCATTATGATTGATGAGGAACAAACTAAGGAGATAATAGATAGAGAAGGAGTGACATGTAGCGAAATACCCTACCAGTATAATATCAATAGTAAAAAGAGGGCAGTAGTCGAGCGAGAGGGATTGGAAAGTGATGAACATGAGGTACAAGATCTTTGTGCGATGGGGCAGATTGAGGAAATTCATCACACCACATATGAGAGGAAAACTAGAGGTCAATGGTCTAGCATAGAAGAAGTCTCTCCATTCCATATACAAATTAGTGTGGAACCCACAACCCCATGTTCAACCAAGACATCTGAAGAAGAAGAATCATTAAGACAACCAACAATTAGCAGTAGAAGGATTTTAGTAGGACAAGGATCTAGTGGAAATTCAAGTGGAAGTACAAGTTGAACTAGAAGTAGTCAATTATCTACACTGCACGGAGGTGGTAGTATAGAAAAAATTACAATGACAGGAGCAGATCCAGCTATTCAGTTACCATAGTTTCATGGAGAAGGGTCGGAGGACGCAGAGAAGCATTTGTTTATTTGTGAGAAAATTTGGGTTGCTAAACAGATCACATATGAATATACAAAAGTGGCACAACTTGCAATCACATTCATAGACCACGCACTTGACTGGTATATGGGCCTTGCAGTAAACAACCCACAAGGAGCACCTACAACCATCATAGATGTGAAGAAGGAATTAATCAACGAATTCCATCGACCTAGTTCAGAAGATCAATTTATGAATGAGATGATATCAAACAAAATCCAGGTGAGTCGTTTTGGGAAGTTGATCAAAAGTTCAAGAGACTGAAAGGTAAGTTGAAGTATCCTATAACAGATATGAAACATAGAAACTTATTAAGTATCCATTGAGGCAACTGAAATTCCAAACTCAGTTTGAGGCTCTACAAGTAGCCTTGCAATTGGAGGAAAACTACTATAAACATACAGATCTAGTTGTAGAAGAGTTGAGAGCGGGTCTCAAGAATCAGACATTTTAGTTGAATCAGAACAAAGGTAAGGAGAAGAGGGAAGTTGTATGGTGTACCTTATGCAGAACATAATGACATCACAAGAATGAGTTCCCAACATTTGCATAGTACTTGGGAGCAGAAATGTTGAATCCTTTACCCATAGGAGGACCATGGTGTGATATATGTAGAACACATGTAAATGATCCTTATCATTGTCTCGTGATGCAAAAGTATCAATCAATGCCTAAGAGTAAGTTCTGCAATTTCTACAAGTCTGTAGGACATGAAGACAAGGATTGTAGAACCTTGTAAATAATGAAGGAAAGATCCTTAGTTGCATATAGGATGCAGGCTGAACCAATGACAGGTCCACCTTTGCAATAGTATAATAACACACAACAGTTCATAATGCCACCATAGTATAATAACATAGTATAATAAATTATGTCGCAATATAATAAAGTTGAATTAAAGGGAGCATGGATGTGTCCAACGTTCTACAGTCCTCGTCATCATGACCCACTGATTTGCAAAAATTGCAGTAAGAAATTTTTGGCACTATCTTATACTTCTGCATCATTGGATAATGATATGTATCACGCCCATGTATCTTACAAATTTCACACCATGGTCCTCCTGATGGCAAGAGGTTTGGCACTCCTGCTGCCAAGTATCGCGTAAAGGTTGGCCATTCATTCTTATGGTGTCCTTCTATCATGCATAACGTAGACCAAAAATATTCTCTCTTCTCTTTCCCTTTATTCTAGTTCAACCGAAATGTCAAATTCTTCAGATCCTCTTTCAGCTCTTATATTGTTGGATTTGTCTGTTGATACTGGTTTTCTTCCAACTACAGGGCTGCTTGCAGAGCCTCTATCTGAGTTTGGAAACTTTGTTGTCTCAAAGGGTACTTCAAGTGTGGTAATAGTGAGTTCACATATAACTGCCTATGTTGCATGTCCATAATAAAGTACTTCAACTTACCTTTTAGACGTTTAAACCTTTGATCAATCTCTAAGACATACTCACATGGTTTCTACCTGATCTCGATCATTTCGTTCATATACTGGTCTTGTGAGCTTGGCTTTTGAAATTCATTTACCAACAACTTTTTCACCTTTGAAATAGTCTTTGGTGCTCCTTGTGGACTGTTTACATCAAGGCTCATGTACCAGTCTAGTGCATGGTCTCTGAGTGTTATATCCAACTATGTGACTTTTGTATCCTTGTCTGTGACCATTGTTGTGTTTGTTTCGTCACTTGGGTGAGAAAAACAAGGGCACTTGCATGCCTAGTTGGGCCTGCTAGACAAGATAGAGGTTAGTGCATGAGTTAAACAAGCCAAGCACATGAAATAAACAAATAAACAAACTAAAAACAACTAAGGAAATAAAACTAGAATGCATAAGAAACTTTTAGAACCATAAACAATGAACCAACAACCAAGGTTATGCCACCAATGGATAACTATATTAGTTGGAAAAACGCCATAGATAAATGAGGACTTATGAGTCCCCTCTTCCTCCTTGGGAGGGATCTTGAGTTCCCTAATGGAGAACTCTTCTTACAATGATAGAAAAGAAAGAAAATGATGAAGAAATCAATGCCTATTCCCTCAAGAGGTGAGTGGAATGTCCTATTGGAATGTTTCTAGAATGATCCAAGGATAAAAGAGGATTCCCAAGGGAGGATTGAGGTAGCATAACTGCACACATGGCCTCCATTTATAGCATTTCTTCAAGGCAATATTCAACTAGTTCATAGTGTGAACAAGGGGCCCTTTAGGGCACCCTTTGGTCCTTGACCAGCCCCCCATTCGAATTTCCCTGAGATTTGAAGGTCAAATAAAGTTGGGAGCTGGTCCATAAGTGGTTGAGGGGCCGACAAGAACCATAAATGTGTCGTTCACAGGAGTGCACAGCTTTTCTCATACATAGTCGTGCATATGGTGCATTGTGCGCTCTACGTGCTTCCTTGGCCTGCGCACTGTGCACGTGCTTCCTTTAGTGAGTTAGCACATGTCAATTTTTTCCCAATTGTATAGTTTTTTCCTCTTGGAAATGCATTTTGGTGCTACAAGTGAACTAATAGTTGTTTGGCATTGTTGTATTTCTGTTGCGTGCAATGTTGCGGATGAAATTTTAGTGATAACAGATGCCCCCTGATGTGTGAGGTTAGGAGCATACATATAGCCTTAATACATCAATGTTTCTTCTACTGAGAGTGTCATTGTAATGAAGAGTGTTGAGAGGAACTGCAAGAGAAATCTGTTGGAGGGAGAGGGGAAACGGTGGGACCCAAATCTTTGTCTAGGGAGAAAAAAGAAAATCTGTATACAATTGAGGTGGGCATGCCCCTTGCTTGTGTCATGTAACTCAAAATGTAAAACAGTACCTGAACTTGTATACTAATTTGGATAACTGCAGCACTCTCCGGGGTGGTTTGATAATGGCAAATGACAATTCTAAATGGTGAATATAATCTAAAAAGAGGCAAGGATGTATGTAAGGAGTGTCGATGACTCGTAGGCATTGATGGCCTAACAAATTTAGAGGTCTTCAGTTGGTATAAAACAATTGCAATAGTCGCATAGTAAGACCCACCGTAACATGAGATTTTGCTAAAGTCGAATGTTATGGGGGTCAATGAAATCAGAGAGAAATGATGGTTCTCTTTGTGTCTTCTAAGACTCTTCATTGTAAAGGTAATGTGATTCAAGATATTTTCGCCCTTCTGGAAACTGTGTTGATGTCGACAGAAAGGGAGACACGACTCCAAGAAGCAAAGGGCTTCATGAAATCCATGGGGATATGATCAGGGACTGATAGGGAACATGAACGAAGTCATGATGCAGTAAGACTCAAGACTGCCCTTGTTTGGGGGTATGTTTGGAGGATGACTGGCAGCAACCATAAAACTATATGTAGTGTCAAGGGAACGACTAAACATGGGTTAAATTATGCCAGAGGCATGAAAAAGTGGACAAACTCAGAGATCAGAGGTACATGGATTTTGGGATACTCGAGGTTTATGAACGATGACAAAAATGAGAAAAGGAGAGTGGATGCCCCAACCAAGGGTGATATGGGTTGTGTTGCCAGGAAAAGAAGGTCGTCAAGGATGACGATGAAAAGCTAAGTAAATGTTGGA
>JASDQU010440254.1:68906-82270 GCA_032191745.1 Picea mariana | reverse complement strand
GGACTTAAGACTTTTTGACTTATAGAAATCATCTTCTCTTTCAGCTTATTTGCTTTTGATGCTAAAAGTTCATGCTTTGAATGATTCACATGAATGATTGTGGTGATGTTATGATGGATGTTTGATCATTATGTTATCATGATGTTTATTTAGCTTCCTTAGTTTCTCAGTTCAAGAAGATCTTGTGTTAAGAAACTTTCCTCCTTAGGCTTTTGTTGACTTGATGTTTACAGCAGCCCCTACACTTCTCTCATTCAAGTCTTCCCTCTATTCATACTTACTCCCAAACTACTGATTGAAGTTAGCCAAGAACTTAATTGTTGGTGCATGCTAGCCCTGTTATCTGAGTTAGAACATTATCATTTGAGTCCTTTTCCATTTGACCCTTTAAACACCCTTACATTCACTTATAACTTGATGGGTATTGGGCTTGCCTTCCATGCAATATGAAGGTGACTCCTAGTGCTAACATTCTTGGCACCATTGCTGAGGAACGATTTGAAGACTTTTCCCTGGGATTAAAACGACACAATATTCTAGTTCTAAAGGTGCATTAGAAATCAATATTTTGAAGATTGCAGCCTGCACCTGGCGACTCCATTGTTTCATCTCTGGCACCTAAAGGAAAACAAACGAGATCAAATCCACAACTACCTTTGGTTCCACCTGAGGCTGACCAGAGAAGATAATCAAGAAGGGAAAATATTCTCAAAAAAGTTTTTCTGCTGCTGCTACAAGTGCTTTTGGTCAGTTGCCTGATTCCACTCTTGATACTCCAGTTGTTTTATCAAGTAAGTTTCCTTTATCTTCTGCTGAAGTATCTAAAAAAATTGATTTTGAAGAGTTTCCTATTGAACACTCTTCCTTTGAAACTGAATTGAAAGAAGAAAACATTGATATATTCTCTTCCATTGATATTGAGAAGTGTTTCGGTCTTGATAGTTTTGAAGATTTCCCTACATTAGGTTTTGCTACACCTCTTTCTGTTAAAAATTTTGTTGCCAAAGAAGTAGGAACTTCATCTCCCTCTCAGACCTTACCATCCTCTTCCAAGACTCAACCTACTGTTGTGAAGAATGAAACTTCCCCTTCATCTGTTTTTTCTTCTCCTAATCTACACACAACCAAATCTCCTTCTCCTCCTTGTTCACCTAGGATCCAAAATCAAATGGTAGTTGTTAATCCTCTGCAAATAGGATGGATGCCATAGTGGCTGTAAGATATGCTCCTCTAGTCCTACCTCAGCTAGTGAATTCTCTCCCTCCTAGAGATTATTTGAAATACATGCCTAAGTTCACAGGACAAGAAGATGTAACAGCTGAGGAACATCTTGCTGCTTTCTACAGCTATGCACAAAACCAAAATATTGAAAATGAAGATGTTTGGATGAGGGTTTTCGTCCAAAGCCTTTTTGGTGAGGCTAGGAAGTGGTTTAGAGGTCTGGCCTCTGGATCCATTACTGGTATTGAGGCATTGGATGAAGCCTTCTTGAGGCATTGGGGTGACAAAAATGATTTTTTGTACTACATCACCAAATTTGGATCTTTGAAAAGGAAAGAAGGAGAGTCGGTCTTTGAATTTTCTAAAAGATTTAACAAAATGTACAAGAAGATCCTTGATGAGATCAAACCCACTGAAACCATGGAAAAAATCAATTATGCCAGTGCATTTGATTCCAAATTCTGCCTCCTTTTGAGAGAAAGAAGGTCACCTTCCTTGGTTCATATGCAAGATGCTGCCTTAGAGGTACAATCCAATATAGTGGCATCAGATAAGCTCAGGGGAAAATCTGATAGGGATAGGAGAAAAAATAGAGCTAAAGCTTCAACTTCTAATTCCTCTGTTGTCCATTCTCAAGTAGATGAGCTGACCAAATTAGTAAAATCTCTTTCCACTGAAATTGAGAAATTAAAATCTGAAGGGAAATAGACATATAGAAATGCTCAAAACAATGATAATAGAGGTAACTACAGGAGACCAAATAATTCTCCCCAAATATTTCCTAGAGATCCTAGAAACAGAGAGAGAGTTGATCAGAGAGTACAAGCTCCTTTGCAAAATAATTTAGTGGTTGATGAAGAAGAAGAGGAGGTAGAAGTTGATCCTGAGATTCACTGCTTAGGTGATACATCCCCATCCCCACACTTGACTCAATCCTCTTATGAGAAATCTTTAAAGGATATTCAAATTAATGAGTTGAGCAAGGGAGAGAATGCAAAGGAAAGTGACAATGAGCAGCAAGGAAAAAGACTCTCAAAACCCACAAGTTCTGATCATAAATCCTTTTCCTGAAACTAAAGAGATCCTAAAACCTTCTTCTTCTTTCAGTTTTGAAAATGAGATCTAGAAAATAAAGATCCCTGTAGCTTTTTTGGAGTTTATGAAAAATGAAGAATTAAAAAAATACCTATCCAAAATGCTACAACCTAAATCATCTTCAAATGACACTGATTCAATAAATCTGCAAGATGAAAAACCAACAGTGATTTTAGGTCCTTTAATAGAAGACATATATCACTCATCCCCACCTTTCTACACCTCATTGAATATACATGATAAGGTGAGACACAATTGTCTCACGGATTCAGGGGCATCCCACAATCTTATGCCAAAATCTATTATGGATGAACTTGGGTAAGAAGTCACAAAGACCTATCATGACTTATATTCTTTTGACTCCAGAAAAGTCAAGTGTCTTGGAGTCATTAAGGATATGGTGGTGACCGTATTTCAGCTGCCCATGAAGAGTATACTTATGGATATCTTAGTTTCTAATGTTCCCCCCAATTTTGGCATGTTCTTGTCAAGATCCTAGATAAAAAGACTTGGGAGAACCTTACAGATGGATCTCTCTTATGCTACTATTCCTATTTTTGGGGGAGAGCATAAAAGACTTTACAGGGAAGCTCAATTGGCTTACATCATCGGTGATGAAGCAAATCCCACCAATCACCCTATTTTTGCTTTTGATACAGATCTGGGATCTAGTATTTTGCAGCTCACTAATGCTCTTGAAGCCCCTTTAGAAATCATAAAAAAGTCCATCAAATTTTTTGAAGAGCCTCTTCTAACCACTTTTGTCTAGAAGATGTTCTTTGATGGAGCCTCTTCCAAGGAAGGTGCTAGTGCTGGGGTTATCTTTGTCTCACCAACTCAAGAAACTATATCTTTGTCATATAAACTAGAATTTGAGACTACTAAGAATGTGGTAGAGTATGAGGCTCTTGTATTGGGTTTGAGGGAAGCTAAAGACACGGGGATAGAAGAGCTATCAGTATTTGGGGATGTTGAATTGATAGTCGATCAGATTAAAAATCTTTATCAAACAAAGCATCCTAGGCTTAGATCTTACAGAAATGAAGTGTGGGATTTGGTGGACAATTTTTTCTCTTCTTTTAATATATCATTCATTCCTAGAGAAGAGAATACCATGGCTGATTCTTTGGCTATGTCAGCAAGCAACTTCGGAATTCCTATACCACCAAAAATAAAGTATGATGTAGAAGTCAAATACATGTCTTCTATACCGGACAATGCAAAATATTGGAAGGTGTTCGAAGATGATTTAGAACTTAAAATTTTTCTTGAGACTGTTGATGAATTTTCTGCATTACACATTGATTAGGATCATGATTCAGAAGTCACTCCTCATGCTGATGTTTTCCTCAATAAAATTGCTAATCATCATATTATGCAGATACCTAGTAATCATATACCAAAGGGACTGGTTCCTTTGGAAAGATTATTTGATGGGAATGATGCGGCATTGAAAGGGAAGGTATCCACTGATGATGCAAATATAACTGAGTGCAATGTGATCACTGAAAATGATCCAAAATATGTCAAACTTTCAAGCAACATATCAGAAGAGTAGAGGGAAGAATATACTAAGTTGTTGAAAGAATTTACCGATGTATTCGCTTGGACTTATGAAGATATCAGAACTTATGACACAAGCATAATAGAGCACAAGATCCCATTAAAATAAAACACCAAACCCTTCAGGCAAAAGTCGAGGCAAATCAATCCTATGTTGCTTCCTGTCATGGAGAAATAAGTTAAGAAGCTTTTAGATGCAAAAATTATCATTCATTTGAGGTATTATGAATGGGTATCCAATTTGGTCCTAGTAAGAAAAAAGAATGGAGAAACAAGACTTTGTGTTGATTTACGAAATTTGAACAGAAGCTCAAAGAAGGATAATTACCCTTTACCCAAGATGGAGCACATATTACAGAAGGTGACAGAAGCAACCAGGATTAAGTTTGTTGTTATCTATTTGGATGACATAATAGTGTATTCTCAGTCTGATAAAGAACACCGTGATCATTTAAGAAAGGTTTTCTTGAAATGCAGAAAATTTGGCCTCTCTTTGAATCTGAAAAAATCATTGTTTGCCATGAAAGAAGAAAAATTATTGGGGCATATTGTGTTAGCTGAAGGGGTAAGGATTGATTTCAGCAGGGTTGAGGCTATACAAACTTTGTCACTTCCTAGATCTAAAAAAGAGGTACAATCTTTTTTGGGAAAAATCATTTTTTTGAGAAGATTTGTGTCAAATTTTGCCGAGTTAGTTAAGTATATCACAACCATGCTGAGGAAGGATAGTGAAATCAAATGGACTGCTGAGGCCCGTGATTCTTTTGATTAAATAAAGAAAGCCTTGACTGAAGCCCCAATCCTTGTCAACCTCGACTACTCCAAGGAATTTCTTATTTTTTCTTTTGCCTCTTTTGATACAGTAGCAACAGTTCTATTGCAGAAGAATGTTGAAGGCTTAGAGCAGCCTATTGCCTTTTTTAGTAGGGCATTGAGAGATGCTGAACTAAAATACGACATCATGGACAAGCAAGCCTATGCATTGGTTAAAGCTCTTACGTCCTTCAGATTTTATGTCCTACATTCAAGAGTTATTGCTTATGTCTCATCAGCTGCTGTAAAAAAAATTCTTATTCAGCCTGATATAGACAGAAAAAGGAGCAAGTGGATTGCTAAATTATTCGAATTTGATTTGGATATTAGACCCACAAAATTGGTTAAAGGCCAGGGTTTAGCCAAGCTCTTGGATGAATCAAATTGCTCAGCATTGGGGGTGAATTTCATTCACTCTTGTTCAGAAAAACAACAGGCTGAGATAACTAATAAAGGTCCTCAAGTCATTTCTACATTGGAAAATTGCAGCTGGTACAAGGACATTATATTTTTTCTGCAAAATTTAAAGCCTCCAAGTGGTATGGAAAAGAACAAGGCGAGGGCCTTAAAACTCAAATCAATAAAGTACTGCCTTGTTGATCAAATTTTGTATTGGAAGGATCCATTAGGAGTGATTTTGAGATGCCTAGACCCCCAAGAAGCCCAAAATATTATGTTTGATTTTCATGACAGTTTATGTGGGGGGCATCATTATTGGAGAACCATGGCATACAAGATCCTCAGGGCTGGATACTTCTCGCCCAAGTTTTTCACTGATGTTTTTGCTAAGATCAGAGCCTATGCTAAGTGTCATAAGTTCTCTAGAAAGAAACAATTTAAGTCTTTTTCATTGAAGCCTATGGCAGCCTCAGGACCCTTCCAACAGTGGGGCCTAGATTTTATCGGGGAAATCCATCTCGCTTCCAGTGGTCAACATAGATGGATATTGACTGCTACAGATTACTTTACTAAATGGATTGAAGCGATTCCCACAAGGAATGCTTCACACAAAGTGATCATCGGTTTCCTGGAAGACATCATAGCAAGGTTTGGGTGTCCTGATAGAATCGTCACTGATAATGTTGCATCATTCAAGGCTGAACCATTGATTCATTTCTGTGAACAGTTTGGGATCACTTTGATTCATTCCACCCCTTATTATCCTCAGGGAAACGGGTTTGAAGAATACTCGAACAAAAGCATTATAAAGATCATTAAAAATATGTTAGAGGATAACAAAAAGGCATGGGATTCGAAACTCAAATTTGATCTATGGGCTGACAGAGTGACAATGAACGGTCCTTGGGAATTTCCCCTTTCCAGCTGGTGTATGGAGTTGAGGCAGCTTTTCCTTCTTAGCTTGCCTTACCTGTGACAAAATTCTTCCAAGATTATCAAGGGGAACCTGATCATATGATCAGAAGGATTCAACAGCTGGTTGAAGTGTAGCAGACCCAGGAACAGCTTGTAGACAAAGCATCTGACCATCAATTGAAGATCAAGTAGGCTTTCGACAAAAAGGTGAACAAAGAGGATTTTGAATTGGGCGATCTGGTGCTCAAGTGGGATGCAGCGAAGAAAGATAAAGGGAAGCACGGTAAATTTGAAGCTTTATGGATCAGTCCTTTCAGAATCTCCGAGGTATTCTCTAATAACACTTTCAAGTTGTAGAATATGGAGGATGAAGAGGTTTTTGGTGGCCCTGTTAATGGGCATTTCCTGAAAAAATACTTTGCTTGAGCCTTGAGTGGCTCTTCATATCATTGTAAATATCATTCTCTTTTTATTTTTGTTTCAATAACTAACCCCATAGCCCTAGGATAAGGCACTGTATCTACTCATTCTTGGCAACCCACAGGGGGCATGCCATCCCCTGTAGAGCCAATGTTATCACACTAAATTGCCTTGGGTCTTTTAGTTTGTTTTCATTCCCTTTTTTAAGCCTTAGATTTCAATTTTCTTTGAAATTTTCATCCCTTTATTAGTTTATGATTAGTAGGACCCCTCAGATGATTAAAGTTTTGAGTTTTAGCTCTAGTTTGATCCTCAAATTGATTTTTGATCCCTAAAACATTTTAGCTTTTGATTTATTTTTGGTCTCTTTCATGACTTGTCCCTAGGTCGATCCCTCCCATTTATAAACTGATGTGACACCTCTTCCTCTTCACTCATGATCTCGTAGGCATGCCTCATTGTCCTTGATTACCTGTCCAATCATGTTTTGGAATGGAAGCGCTGCCTACTCATCAGATAGTTCTGTAGCGCCTATCACGCTCATCATACTTCCACCTCAAGTCATGATTGCCACGACTGATGTCATGTCCCTTGTTTTTAGTGCCAGAAGTCGGTTAAAGACACCTTCAAAGATCTTGCATTTATGAGCCTTGGTAATGGTTTCTAATTTTGAAAAACTCAATAGTGTTGCACTGCGCGAATTCGCAAGTTCTGATTAAGCGACCGCATGTCAACCAAATCCGATGCTGAGAAAGATTCTAGGGCCAAAGTTTTCTCAATTTCATCCTAAGATTACGTTGAAGATCTCAACAAGTGTCTACTCCACAGGTATCCCGTGTTGCCTCCTCTGCATATTAATTTTCACAGGAAATTTGTGCTCGGGTTTTCGGTTTGCTAAGCTTGCACAGTAGTAAGGGACCCATATTTGCATGGTAACCTTGTCTTTTCTCCTCTTCAGACCTGTAAACTTCTTTGCCTGTATCTATGGTCTGATCACTGCTATTTGCTTTAACCATTGAAACCGCAAGCCTGTAAATAGCCTATCCTTTGTGTATGCATTGCGCTACCCAGAGGCGCTGCTCAAACCCTCTCTATTTTCCTTGCTTCCTTTCACCTCAGAGTTTGGCATTTTTACTCAATTGCAGAGGGCCAATTTTGGATTACCCCCTCACTATTTACACTCTAGAATACTTCTACAAGCCTAAGGGTTTAATTCCTAAAGTCGATATTGACTTACTAACATCAGTTTGTCTAAAAGGGTCAACCTTATATATTTGAAGCCCTATTCAAAGCCTTCCTGATCATTACCATCCCTTAAGCCTTTCAAAATCCCTCATTCTGAGCCATGGAGACTCCTCAATCGAGGAAGACACACAAAGGTGACAAGGTGGTTAGGACAGAACCGGTGGACATGCATCTTTTTGATACAAAGCCCATGGAAAGAGAGGCATTTCAAAGAGTAGGGTGCCTCTCTTTCTGTCAGAACATGCAGAGAGGCCATCCAGAGGTAGCAAGATAGTTTGCATTACAGTTTGATGGCAGGAAAACAAAGGTTGGGGATTTGGAGTTTGAGGTGACTGAAGCCTCTATCTCAGCTGCAAAAGGCATCCCCATTATAGGTGAAAAGTGGTTCAAAGCCATGGCTTTGAGTTCAGCCTATGCAAAATATATTTTTAAACCTAAATATCAAGCCAATGATTTGTCCAAAAGTATGCCAAGGAGTCAATTGATTGAACAATTTGACAGATTATTGAAGATCATACAAAGATATTTTACTTGTGAAGGGAGATTTAACACATTGTACTAGTACCATATAAGGATGTTGCTACATTTTACTGGTAAGGTTGAGATGAATATTCCCTATTACTTGTTGAGGAGTATAGGTAAGATGTCAAACATGATACAAGCCAAATCTAAAGATGTGGATTCTAGCCTTTTCCACTCTGGATTAATCATAATGCTAGTCTCTGAGGAATTGGGTAAGAAAGAGATTTCATGGGAAAATTTTGTTGTTACCTCTCATTTAAAGTTGGATCTATCACCAACTCTTCAATCATAGAAGGCAATTCCTTTGTCACCCACCAGTACTTCTAAAGTAGGGACCAATAGGAAAAGAAAGGGCAGAGTCCCTGTTCAAGTTTCAGAGTTCAGCAAGTAGGTCATAGAAGCTGAGGAGGAAGTTTGTCCTTCTCCACACAGAGATTTTTCACCACCTCCTCCACTAGGGTTAGAAGATGTACCTTCTTCTACCAAATATACATCCAAGAGAGGGAAGAAGCTTCTCTTTCCCTCTTCTCCTCCAGCAGTCAAAATCAAGGGTAAAAGACCTTTCACAAGGTCATCAATTCCTAAGGAGGTTTTCAAAGAGCAATCTTTACCAGAAACCCCAATTCAAAAGAAGAAGGGTAAAGGCATTGAAAAGCATGTGGAAGAAAAACAAGAAGCCCCTGTATAGAAAGATAAAGGTAAAGGTATTAAAAGACCTTTGGAGAGAAAAGATGAAACCTTTGTGAAATACTTTGAGGAGCCTATGATAAGAAATGAAGAAACCCCTATGCATAGGAAGACGAATAAAAGTAAATCCATCAAAGAACCTGATGAGGTAGACAAGACTCTTCCCATGCAGGAGGAAGAGGAGTCTAAGAAAAATCCTATTGAGACCGTGCATGCCACTGTTCCTCTTGACAGTCAGACCTACAAAAGACTTATCAAGTAGCTTAGAGATGCAATAAAAAAAATAGCTCATCTTAAAGCAGAAGATAAGGTCCACTTGGCTTAGATGAAATAGCTCATGGATGGATATAGTCACACCCTTGACTTGGCGAGGTTTGCAACAAGAATGGCCCAGCCCCTTGTTACAGGTGAATCCTCCCGTGGACAAGCGGATTCCCTCTTGGTCTCTAGACTCCTAAGGCCAAGACAGAAAAGTGCTTAACGTGGAGTGCTAAAATGCTCTGTGCCCCACTTTGGGGGAGCGCTACCCCTTTCTGAGTGAATTTTGGTTTGTTGAGACAAATCAGGGAAGAATCCCCTCAATTTTTGAAGGTGTTTGGATTCGAATAGAAGGTCAAGACATGATCTTAGGGAATATCCTCAATTGAAGGAGAAGAATCCTCAACTTATCACAAATATATCTCAAGTGGTTGGGCCTCTCCAAACTTATGTAAGGAGGCCTCCTCATGGTGAAAGGATATATGGAGATTGAGAATTATACCAAACTTATGATCTCATAAGTGAGGCACCATTGAAGCATAATCAATCTAGATTACTTGAGCAAAGGGGTTGGACAAAGAGAAGTGGAAGAAGTTGTTGCACCTTCATCAAGTTTGGTCTATAAGTACTCTTCATTTGTTCTCATTAATACATATACATGCTTGGCCTGTTTCTTTCAAGTTTATGTTTGTTCCACATGAACTTGTCTTCACTATATAGATCTGTATTTGAGATAATCTCAATAGAATAGGAAGCTCGTTGTATCTTTGTTTGTTCTACAGGACCTATCGAGGAGCTTGGGATTGAAGCTCAACTTGGAATTTGCGAGGACAAACTTCGTTAATAGGGGAGTGTTGCCTTCCAAATTTGATATTTGAGTGGTTTTTTCAGTGGTAAAAGGCTTGTACTCCTTGTCAATTGATTTCTCTTCTTCAAGACTAGTCTTTGAGGTGTCTTAAGTGTCCTTATGATGTCGTTAGAGGCACGACATAGGCAAGATGGAAGTATGATGTTTGTGACACTTGCGACACTTGTGGTCAAGATGTGACACTTGTGGATAAGATGCGACACTTACAACACTTGTAATGACGACACTTGTGACACTATTGAATTGAGTAATTTTGATGTGTAACACCCCTTCATAGACAGTTAAAGTTTCTTTACAGGAAAAACAGAGGCTTTCAATATCAGAATAGGAAGCTAAAGGCTGAGCTGAAGCACTTTCAAGATGAAGTAGCCCAAAGAAATTTACAGGTGTTGGTTGAAGCTTCCATTGAGGATGACAAACCAACAACTAAGGATAGCACAACTACACTAAAGAAGCATGTCAATGCTAAGAAGAAGAAGTCTACTGTGTCAATTGAAGATCCTGTTTCTACCAGAAAGAGTGTGAGGTTAAGTGTCAAAATGAAAAAATAGCTGGTAAAAGTTAAGCCCCATTTTTTAGGATGGTTCCTTTTTGGGAGGGTTAACTGATATGAAAATATTATCTCTGCCATCTATACAAGCTTCTAAGAATTTAACTATCTGGGTTTTGAGTTTTTGCTAAGTGCTAGCTTCCCCCAGTGGTAAAAGGCACTACCTATTGTACGGTCAAGGCACCTAAGTAAAATGGTTTTGTCATCATGAAAGACCAAAAATTTCTCTGCGCATGTTCAAGATTGAAGGCCTTGCATTTTTGGAAATGCTACCCAAACTTGTACACAGACACAACATAAGTGTCACTACCTAATATTGGGAAGAGAACAGAGTTGGCACATAGACACAATGTAAGTAGTGCTACCTAATGACGCTACTTAATATTGGGCATAGAATAGAATTGACACACAGGCGCAACACAGGGGCGCTACCTAATATTTCACAAAGGGAAAAGGTTAGCACACATATGTAGCACAATGGAACTACCTACAGGCACTACCTTTTCTCCTTGTAGTGCGCTACCCAGATTTTCTACCCAAGGAAGCTGCCAACAAACACCAAGGATCTAGGAGGACCAAGCTAACCACTTTGGGATAAATTAATGATGGAGAAGGTGATGGAAACATTAGCTGGCATCACGAATACAACCACATGCTTTGAAAGACACATGGAAAACAAGGAGTTGTGCAGCAAAAGGGAATCAATTCGGTTTGAAGTTCAGTTGGATTAGTCACCAACATTTTCCTGTTTTATAGCATAGGTGGTTAGATAAGTTGTTAGAGAAAATAAATGTTTAGAGTTTTTCAAGGGAAGGAGGCCATCTTGTATCTCCAACTATTGCCTCCCTTTTTGTTATAAATAGATAGATCAATTGCTTTAGTAGGTTCAGATGGTTGAGCAAGGCTCCCTTATACTGTAATATTTTGATGAAGTAACTGTGATCTAGTGATGTACTAGACTTAAGACTTTTTGACTAATAGAAATCAGCTTCTCTTTCAGCTTATTTGCTTCTGATCCTAAATGTTCATGCTTTGAATGATTCACATGAATGATTGTGGTGCTGTTATGATGGATGTTTGATCATTTTGTTATCATGATGTTTATTTAGCTTCCTTAGTTTCTCATTTCAAGAAGATCTTGTGTTAAGAAACTTTCCTCCTTAGGATTTTGTGGACCTGATGTTTACAACAACCCCTACACTTCTCTCATTCAAGTCTTCCCTCTATTCATACTTACTCCCAAACTACTGATTGAAGTTAGCCAAGACCTTAATTGCTGATACATGCTAGCCTTATTATCTGAGTTAGAACATTATCATTTGAGTCCTTTTCCATTTGACCCTTTAAAAACCCTTACATTACTTATAACTTGATGGGTACTGGGCTTGCCTTCCATGCAATCTGAAGGTGACTCCTAGTGTTAATAGAATGAAATGTAATGTCGTCTTCATTTGTTAATTACATAGATCATGAAATGATATCCTAGTGGTCTTATGTACATTCCTACAACATAGCGTTAATGCATCAGATCCCATTAGAACTCCGCAGTTAAGTGCACTTGGGCTAGAGTAGTACTGGGATGGGTGACCACTCGGGAAGTCCTAGTGTTGTACATGCCTATGGAATTTTATAAACTTAGGCCAATTTATCCCACATGGATCATGGGAATTGTTCTCCTCTCACTCTCTCATATATAATTGAGCTAAAGGAGGTCCTTTAAACATGCAATGGAGTGTGATGTAAAGCTTGTTGCGAATGAAGCATAACCAACATCTCTTTTATTTCAGAGATAGGCTACCCCATTATGCTAGTTTCTGTTCTACAATGTTTTCTATCTTATTTAGTAATAGAAGTTGGGTTTCACTGTATTTCTGTGTTCTCTTCTATATTCTTGTGTATTTCATTTTTATATCTCAGTTATATTTTTTTGTTTGTGTCATTCTCAAAATAATCCAGATCAATGGTATAAGAGAAGGTTTCTCCTTGTTGTTTCTCAGAGAAGGTCTCCGATGAGGTCAAGGTATAGAGATTTGGGTCTCGAGCTAGTTTCGCTTAAGGACAACTTCTCTCACCAGCCCAAGCGACCTCCCATGGCGGAAGAAAATTGTTCAAGGATAAATTCGTGAGTGCGGACACAGACCAATCTCCCCAGATCCACCTGGATCTGGAACAAACTGTGAAAGAATACTACTCTTTCCCTAGTTCTAAAGTATTGAATGGACAAGAGAAGAAGGATAATGTACTTACTTTATGAAATATCTCCTTATCTCTATTGATCCTCTCTCTGCTACGATGCTCTTGCGTCGTCCAATCACAACAACACAAACCAATCACAGCAAAGACATTAATATATTCAAAACTCTAAACTATACATGTAATCAAGGAATCATGTAATAAGATGATATCATCATTATGGGAAAGGGACATATTCATGTATTATATTAACTGCAAGAGAAATATACAACCTGAGCCTTGATGTCGTAGATCTCCTTTCAACGGCTTCTAGCTTTGACACACACACATTTGCTCATCATGCATGAAGAACTTCCACTACTTGTGATAACCTTGTGGCTGTCTCTATTTGCTGCAGCATCAATTCTCCATACAACAGTACACTAATTCTCCAATATCTTACTCTTGCTAATTTGCTACTAACTATTTCCATGAATAATCTCCTCAATATATAGGAGAAGATTGTTTAGTTACTTGGATAGAGTGTAATCCCAAGATATCTGGAAACTCATTAATTTGCCAACCATTCGAACTCCAACTCATCCTTCTATAAGATTCCTTCTAGAAGGATCGAGA
>JASDQU010440254.1:53370-68784 GCA_032191745.1 Picea mariana | reverse complement strand
GCTGCTGTAATCAGATTTTTCATCCATCTTTATTCTGTACTCTGTTTAAATTAGTTCATCTTATGCTCATGATTTGAATGGAGGAATTTCTCATTTGCTTAGTGTGACCCTGCATTATTTATGTATTTGGTTATTTAAACCCTGCATTCCAATGTATTTGGTTGTCTAAGCAATAGTCTTCACACCTTTTCTGCTATTGGCATCTGATTTACAGTTTCTAAAAGCACTGGTTCATTAAGCTATTTGGATAAGTCATCTCTTCATTGTGCTATCTTAGTATCCCATTGATCCACCTACTGAAAAGTATTCAATTCTTAAGTTACCAGGCATACTTAGTTTACAACCCTAAGTAGTTTCCTGGAGTGATAACAAGTACCATATAAGGCTGTTGCTACATTTTACTGGTAAGGTTGAGATGAATATTCCCTATTACTTGTTGAGGAGTATATGTAAGATGTTAGACATGATACAAGCCAAATCTAAATATGTGGATTCTAGCCTTTTCCACTCTGGATTAATCAGAATGCTAGTCTCTGAGGAATTGGGTAAGAAAGACATTTCATGGGAGAATTTTGTTGTTACCTCTCATTTAAAGTTGGATCTATCACCAACTCCTCAATCACAGAAGGCAAGTCCTTTGTCACCCACCAGTACTTCTAAAGTAGGGACCAATAGGAAAAGAAAGGGCAGAGTCCTTGTTCAAGTTTCAGAGATCAGCAAGTAGGTCATAGAAGCTGAGGAGGAAGTTTGTCCTTCTCCACACAGAGATTTTTCACCACCTCCTCCACCAGGGTTAGAACATGTACCTTCTTCTACCAAATATACATCCAAGAGAGGGAAGAAGATTCTCTTTCCCTCTTCTCCTCCAGCAGTCAAAATCAAGGGTAAAAGACCTTTCACAAGGTCATCAATTCCTAAGGAGGTTTTCAAAGAGCAGTCTTTACCAGAAACCCCAATTCAAAAGAAGAAGGGTAAAGGCATTGAAAAGCATGTGGAAGAAAAACAAGAAGCCCCTGTATAGAAAGATAAAGGTAAAGGTATTAAAAGACCTTTGGAGAGAAAAGATGAAACCTTTATGAAAGACTTTGAGGAGCCTGTGATAAGAAATGAAGAAACCCCTATGCAGAGGAAGACGAATAAAAGTAATTCCATCAAAGAACCTGATGAGGTAGACAAGACTCTTCCCATGCAGGAGGAAGAGGAGTCTGAGAAAAAACCTATTGAGACCGCGCATGCCACTGTTCCTCCTGACAGTCAGACCTACAAAAGACTTATCAAGTAGCTTAGAGATGCAAGAAAAAAAATAGCTTGTCTTAAAGCAGAAGATAAGGTCCACTTGGCTTAGATGAAATAGCTCATGGATGGATATAGTCACACCCTTGGCTTGGCAAGGTTTGCAGCAAGAAAGGCCCAGCCCCTTGTTACAGGTGAATCCTCTTGTGGACAAGCAGATTCCCTCTTGGTCTCTAGACTCCTAAGGCCAAGATAGAAAAGTGCTTAACGTGGACACTGACATCCTTTTAGATGTAATTAAACTAATGAATGAAGAGGAAGAAGAAAAATGTGTACCTTGTTAATGAAGTTTTTCCTCGCAAATTCCAAGTTGAGCTTCAATCCCAAGCTCCTCGATAGGTCTTGTAGAACAAACAAAGATACAATGAGCTTCCTATTCTATTGATATTAGCTCAAATACAGATCTATATAGTGAAGACAAGTTCATGTGGAACAAACATAAACTTTCAAGAAACAGGCCAAGCATGTATATGTATTAATGAGAACAAATGAAGAGTACTTATAGACCAAACTTGATGAAGTTGCAACAACTTCTTCCACTTCTCTTTGTCCAACCCCTTTGCTCAAGTAATCTAGATTGATTATGCTTCAATAATGCCTCACTTATGAGATCATAAGTTTGGTATAATTCTCAATCTCCATATATCCTTTCACCATGAGGAGGCCTCCTTATATAAGTTTGGAGAGGCCCAACCACTTGAGATATATTTGTGATAAGTTGAGGATTCTTCTCCTTCAGTTGAGGATCTTCCCTAAGATCATGCCTTGATCTTCTATTTCAATCCAACCACCTTCAAAAATTGAGGGGATTCTTCCCTGATTTGTCTCAACAAACCAAAATTCGCTCAGAAAGGGGTAGCGCTCCCCCAAAGTGGGGCACAGAGCATTTTAGCACTCCCCCAAAGAAGCCCAGGGAGCGTTAACGCTCCCTAACAGTGCATAGGGGAGTGATGCCTTCCAAATTTGATATTTGAGTGGTTTTTTTAGCGGTAAAAGGCTTGTACTCCTTGTCAATTGATTTCTCTTCTTCAAGACTAGTCTTTGAGGTGTCTTAAGTGTCCTTATGATGTCATTAGAGGCACGACATAGGCAAGATGGAAGTATGATGTTTGTGACACTTGCGACACTTATGGTCAAGATGTGACACTTGTGGATAAGATGCGACACTTACAACACTTGTAATGACGACACTTGCGACATTGTTGAATTAAGTAATTTTGATGTGTAACACCCCTTCATAGACAGTTAAAGAATCTTTACAGGAAAAACAGAGGCTTTCAGTCTCATAATAGGAAGCTAAAGGCTGAGCTGAAGCACTTTCAAGATGAGGTAGCCCAAAGAAATTTACAGGTGTTGGTTGAAGCTTCCATTGAGGATGACAAACCAACAACTAAGGAGAGCACAACTACAGTAAAGAAGCATGTCAATGCTAAGAAGAAGAAGTCTGCTGTGTCAATTGAAGATCCTCTTTCTACCAGAAAGAGTGTGAGGTTAAGTGTCAAAATGACAAAATAGCTGGTAAAAGGTAAGCCCCATTTTTGAGGATGGTTCCTTTTTGGGAGGGTTAACTGATATGAAAATATTATCTCTGCCATCTATACAAGCTTCTAAGCATTTAACTATCTGGGTTTTGAGTTTTTGCTAAGTGCTAGCTTCCCCCAGTGGTAAAAGGCACTACCTATTGTATGGTCAAGGCACCTAAGTAAAATGGATTTGTCATCATGAAAGACCACAAATTTCTCTGCGCATGTTCAAGATTGAAGGCCCTGCGTTTTTGGCAATGCTACCCAAACTTGTACACAGACGCAACATAAGTGGCGCTACCTAATATTGGGAAGAGAACAGAGTTGGCACACAGACACAATGTAAGTAGCGCTACCTAATGACGCTACCTAATATTGGGCAGAGAATAGAATTGACACACAGGCGCAACACAGGGGCGCTACCTAATATTTCACAAAGGGAAAAGGTTAGCACACATATGCAACACAAAGGCGCTATATTTTCTCCTTGTAGTGTGCTACCCAGATTTGCTACCCAAGGAAGCTGCCAACAAACACCAGGGATCTAGGAGGACCAAGCTAACCACTTTGGGATAAATTAATGATGGAGAAGGTGATGGAAACATCAACTGGCATCATGAAGACAGCCGCATGCTTTGAAAGACACATGGAAAACAAGGAGTTGTGCAGCAAAAGGGAATCAATTCGGTTTGAAGTTCAGTTGGATTAGTCACCAACATTTTCCTGTTTTATAGCATAGGTGGTTAGATAAGTTGTTAGAGAAAATAAATGTTTAGAGTTTTTCAAGGGAAGGAGGCCATCTCGTATCTCCAGCTATTGCCTCCCTTTTTGTTATAAATAGATAGATCAATTGCTTTAGTAGGTTCAGATGGTTGAGCAAGGCTCCCTTATACTGTAATATTTTGATGAAGTAACTGTGATCTAGTGATGTACTAGACTTAAGACTTTTTGACTAATAGAAATCAACTTCTCTTTCAGCTTATTTGCTTCTGATGCTAAATGTTCATGCTCTGAATGATTCACATGAATGATTCACATGAATGATTGTGGTGCTGTTATGATGGATGTTTGATCATTTTGTTATCATGATGTTTATTTAGCTTTCTTAGTTTCTCAGTTCAAGAAGATCTTGTGTTAAGAAACTTTCCTCCTTAGGATTTTGTGGACTTGATGTTTACAACAGCCCCTACACTTCTCTCATTCAAGTCTTCCCTCTATTCATACTTACTCCCAAACTACTGACTGAAGTTAGCCAAGACCTTAATTGCTGGTGCATGCTAGCCTTATTATCTGAGTTAGAACATTATCATTTGAGTCCTTTTCCATTTGACCCTTTAAACACCCTGACATTCACTTATAACTTGATGGGTACTGGGCTTGCCTTCCATGCAATCTGAAGGTGACTCCTAGTGCTAATAGAATGGAATGTGATGTCATCTTCATTTGTTAATTACATACATCATGCAATGATTTCCTAGTGGTCTTATGTACATTCCTACAACATAGCGTTAATGCATCGGATCCCATTAGAACTCCGCAGTTAAGCGCACTTAGGCTAGAGTAGTACTGAGATGGGTGACCGTTCGAGAAGTCTTAGTGTTGTACATGCCTATGGAATTTTATAAACTTAGGCCAATTTATCCCACATGGATCATGGGAATTGTTCTCCTCTCACTCTCTCATATATAATTGAGCTGAAGGAGGCCCTTTAAACATGCAATGGAGTGTGATGTAAAGCTTGTTGCGAATGAAGCATAACCAACATCTCTTTTCTTTCAGAGATAGGCTACCCCATTATGCTAGTTTGTGTTCTACAATGTTTTCTATCTTATTTAGTAATAGAAGTTGGGTTTCACTGTATTTCTGTGTTCTCTTCTATATTCTTGTGTATTTCATTTTTATATCTCAGTTATATTTTTGTCTTCGTGTCGTTCTCAAAATAATCTAGATCAATGGTATAAGAGAAGGTTTCTTCTTGTTGTTTCTTAGAGAAGGTCTCCAACGAGGTCAGGGTATAGAGAGTTGGGTCTCGAGCTAGTTTCGCTTAAGGACAACTTCTCTTACCAGCCCGAGCGACCTCCCATGGCGGAAGAAAATAGAGATGAAAAAGTAGGAGATCCTTTGAATATGTTGCTCGAGGAAGCTCTCATGCGACAAAGGAACAAGATGATGGAAAAATTCGCTCAGATCCTTCGAAGACTACTGATGGTAGAGGTTGAGGAATCTTCGACAAGAAGCCATTTCACAAGTGAGACATCCTTCAAGGCACAAGTAAATTTTGATATCCCCTTATTTGAAGGCAAGATAGATACATATGCTCTAGAAAAATGGCTAAATCCGCTAGAAGGTTACAACTCTGTCCAAAAAAAATTTGACAATGAAACTATCACCTTTGCACTCCTTAAATCCCTTCCCCATGTTAGATCTTGGTGGGAAGGTTACTGGGAGAGGTACATCATGGATGGGTCTACACTATTTGGGAGAGAACCCACTTGGGCAGCCTTTGTATATGCCCTAAAGGATGAGTTATACCCTGTCGGAAACTATGATGACCAATACATGAGATGGACAACTATGCGTCAGAAAAGAGACTAGGCAGTGCTAGAGTACACCAACATCTTTCATACCTTGCGCTCAAAGCTAGATATCAAAGACTCAGAGCGAAACCTAGTTTTGAAGTACCACAATGGTCTACAGAGGTACATCCAAACATAGATGCATTTCTTGGACATCTCCTCACTAGGAGCTGCTTATCGATATGCAGTCAAAATTGAGCAGAAATTCAAGCAACAAAGTAAGTGGGAAAAGCATGGTAAAGAAAGCTCTAACTCACATAATGAAGGATAGAGCAAGGAAGGCCAACCTCAAGAGAGCTACTCCCATATGTAGGCAAAGAAGGGTAATAGGAAGTCTAAGAAAGACACCAGAAAGTGATGTGAGTTCCACAACAACCCTTGGCACAATACTGATGAATGTCGCTCAATATAGTCATTGGTGGCCGAGCTTAAAGACAAAGAGTCAAACCCTGACTTGGACCCTGATTCAAAAAATAATAAAAGGAGATAGATCATTGATGTAGAATCCACTGCTACTGTCGCAACTGCAACAATCCAACTAGAAGAGGATCCCAAGGAGGGGGAGCGACTCTTCTGTTCACAGATGTGGATTAAGGGGACCCCACTGCATTTTATTGTTGATAGCGGAAGCCAAAATAACATCATCTCAATAGAGGTTGTCAAGAAATTGAATTTTCCAACAACACCACACCCATAACCATACAACATCGGGTGGCTTTTCCAAGGTCAAGATCTTTGTGTCAGCCAGTAGTGTCACTTGTTGTATGGCATCAAGCCGTTCAAGGATGAGGTATTGTGTGATGTTTCCCCACTGGAAGTCTATGATGTTTTATTAGGCCAACCATATATGTGGAGGCACCCTGTTGTTTATGAGTCTCAACCCCATAGCGTCATTGTTACTCTGGGGGGTCAACTATACAGGATACTAGAGGTAGTTTCGACTATTGTCCCACCAAAAAAATGCCACAAAGTAATCTCTCATACTGCAAAGTTTAGCCTCTTCAAAATCTAATCAGAAGGTGAATGGAAGGAAACTGTAACAACTGTAGTCTCATCCCAAGACCTTTCTATCCAACAGAAGCAGATCGACAAGATTGTAGAAGAGTACCAATATGTTCTTGTTGCACCTACGAGGGTGCCTCCACACTGCCCAGTCAAACAAGGTTATAATAGAACCTTTCATACTCTTCATGTTGCATATTCACTGTTGGCACAGGGGCAGACCCAGGGTTCACTCCAAAAGTGCACCAACAAGCCCTAGCTACTGGCCCTTTCAGCAACACCTGGGAAGCATATGCAGTCTCACCCGAAGCAACGAGGAATGGGGTTGCAGGACATATATGTCTACAACTAGGGGAATATTAAGTGGATCTTGTATAGAAGAAATCACAACATTCATATATCACTTATCAACGAGATCTACTCTGCTCAGCTATAGATCTTGATCTAACACAGTAATGCAAATAACATTATAATAATGACAGAGATCAGAGCATCAATCACTCACACAACAAGAAATATACGTGGTTCACCCTCTCTCTAGGGCTACGTCCACATAATTATGCTTATGATATATTAAGTTAATGCTTACAGTTCTGATTTGAGCTCTTGGCCAGCAGATCCTCTCTCTTCTTCTCTCTTTCTCTCCCCCTTCCTATGCACCCAACTGCAGGATCGGATCTTTGCACCTAGCTGAAGACCTTACAATACCAGAAGGCTCTCACCCTCTACACTTCTCTCTCACAATACAATGACCTCTCACCACAACAATAGAGCTAAATCAATAACAATATCATACCCCTCGACTCAGGTTCTCTTGATCTTTATTTATACATTACAATACCTCACTAACAGCCTTAGGCCGAAACCTAGGTGTCAAAACCCTAATTACCAAAACCTTAGGTGTCTAAAACCCTAGGTCAACTTGATCCACTTTTTCTGGGATTCGCCAGCCTGTCTTTCCTTCCTTCTCGTGCGGTGCTCCAAAGAATTCAACGGTGGATTTTTTCGTTTGCCGAGTTGTCCTCGATCCCTCTTCCTTGATGATCTATCATCCTCAATCTCCTCTTCCAACGGTTTGATTTTCCCATACTTCACTCCATCTTCTTTGCTCTTTTTCTCACTTCGACCCAGTGACAGTCACTATGTCTCCCACGAAGTTCACTTTTTACCTTTTCTTCCTTGTTCTCCACTTCCTTTGATAACCAAGGGCCAATAGGCCCCCAATACTCACCTGTGACTCGTCTCGAGGCACTTCGGATCTGATCTTCTTGTTTTACTTCGACTTTGGACTGCGTAGTGTAGCCCTTGCTTTTTGCTTTATGCCTCCTTTCCATCCTTGTGCAAACTGTCTTTTCTGTGTCTAGTATGCAATTTCAAATGCACATGGTACCTAGACTCTTATCACCTTGATTCTACTAAGAGCTGCGAGGCAACTGGTTGTCATAGTACAACTTCAGCGGACTCCCATTCACAAAGCCTTCCTTTCAGTCTCCTTTCAATGTCTTCAACTACACAACTCCTCCTTCTGTAACATAGGAAATCTCATATGGTCCGAGCCAATGCATCCTGAACTTCCCAGGGCATTTGATAAACTTACTGTCATATACTAGTACTAAATCACCTTGTTTGAATATCTTCTTCTTGATATGTCTATCATGATAGGCCTTTTCTCGCTCCTTCTGAACTTGTTGATGAAAGCCTGCAATGAATTTGTCTTCTTCTAGTTAGCCTCTCATGAACAGCGCCAGTATCATCCATGTCTATAAATGCAACAATTCTTAAGCTTGGTACCAAGTACTCCATCGGGACAACAACTTCCAGACCATAGACCAACTTGAAGGGGGTTTGCATTGTTAATTTCTTGCAAGTGGTTCTATAGGCCCAGAGTACTGCTGGTACTCTTAAATCCTAGTCATCCCTGTTCACACTGCAAATCTTTGTTAATGCTATCTCCAGGATTTTGTTGAATGCTTCAACTGTTCTGTTTTCTTGTGGATGGTAAGGTATGCTCTTCTGATGGTGGACTGCAAATTCTTCAGTCAGAGCTTCAACTGTCTTATTGATGAAGTGTGTACCTTGATCACTCATAAGGATCTTAGGGCATCCAAACTTGGTTATTATGTCATCAAATATAAAATGCACAGCTGTAGTTTCACTACAGTCCTTGACTGCTCTTGCTTCGGCCCATCTAGTCAGGTATTCTATTGCAGTGATAATATACCTTGCTCCTGTGCACTTTCCTGGTGGGTTTATAGGTCCCACGAAGTCAATGGCCCACTTGTCAAATGCTTGTAAAGTCATCTATGGTGATAATGGAATTTCATCTCTTCGGGATGGATTTCCAACTCGCTAGCAAACATCACATGCTCTGGCATAGTCTTTAGCATCTCTGTGTAACATAGGCCACCAAAGGCCAGCTCACAGAACCTTCTACGCAGTTGTTTTCCCTGCGTAATGTCTTCCTGCAATGAATTCATGAGCTTCTTCGAGGATCATAGGGCGCTCTGCCTCCATCAAACATCTTCTTAGTATCTCATCAGGCCCCATTTTGTACAGTTGTCCAGCTATAAGTGAGAAGTCTAAAGCTCGCACCACTAGCTGTTTCTTCTGAGGAATTGTGTACTCACCTGGAGCCATTCTTGTTGATAGGAACTGGACTATCTCTATGAAGTGGTCATCAATATTTCTAATGGTGAGTAGTTGTGCATCCGGTAATGTATCCTCCAAACTGGTAGGTTCTTCGCCATGTTCCAACCTCGACAGGTGGTCTAGGCCCCTGTTCATTCTCCTGGCTTAACTATGATCTCAAAATCACATTCTTGAAACAACAGAAGCCATCTACATATTCTCCCCCCCAACACTATCTTGTTGACTAGGTACTTCAACGCGGAGTGATCAGTAAACATTTTAAAGTGTCCTCCCAACAAGTAGTGGCGGAATTTCTGTATGCATACAACATGGCTAATCCTTCTCTTTCTGTAGTGGTGTAATTAATTTCAGCTGTAGATAGCTTTCTGCTGGCAAATGCTAATGGATGATCAATGTCTCCTTCTCCAGGTTGTTCTAGTACTACTCCTAATGCAATGGAAGATGCATCAACATGCACATGAAATTCCTTTCTTCAGTCTGAAAATACTAGAATAGGTGCAATCACCATCTTTTGTTTCAGTGTGTCGAAGCTCTATTGGCATTCATCTCTCCAACCAAACTGACAGTCTTTCTTTAGTAACTTCTCCATCGGCGTAGTAATCTGAGCATACCCTTTGATAAATTTCCTATAATAGCCAGTATGTCCTAGCACAGTGCGCAATTGTTTGACTGAGGTGGGAGGTGGCAAATCAACTATAATTGCAATTTTGGATTGATCCACCAACAATCCTTGCTTGCATACAATATGACCTAATAATACTCCAAATGGTGAGAAGAAGATGCTCTTATTCAAATTCAAAGAAATTTGACACTGCCTGCATTTATCCAACATTAGCCTTACACATTCAATATGATTTTTCAACAAACTAAAAACAATCCAGTCATCAAAGTATGCTTCTAAAAACTTACGCAAAAATTCTTTGAACGCTTCAACCACCACCCTGGAAAAGATGGATGGGGCATTCTTCAATCCAAATGGAATTATTGTATGTTGGTAGGATCCCCACTCTATGCAAAATGTAGTCTTATGACATTCCTCCTTGGTGATGTGGATTTGATGGTATCCTGAAAACCCATCTGTAAAAGAATATACTTCTTGGCCTCCCACGTTATCCAACACTTCGTCTGTGAATAGTGTAGGGAAAGGATCATGTAGACAAGCATCATTCAGCTTCCTGAGATCTACGTAGATCCTGAAATCACCTGTCTTCTTATCTTGCACTACGATGGGGCTAATCCACTCCAACTCTTTGACAGGTTCAATAATCCCTGCTTCCAGCATTCTGTTGAGCTCAATCTTCACTTTTTCCTTATATTTCGAGTTCAATCTGTAGGGTCTTTGCTTGACTAGCTTTGCATCTGGTTTCAAAGGAATTCTCATCCCTCCCATAGGTCCTTTGATACCCTTCATATCAGTGAACTTGGTCGGGAACAAGTCCTGATACTCGTGTAATAATTCTGTAATTTTGTCAATGGTAGCAACGTCCCAGTAATCTCCGACATTGGCAATCTTTGGTGTCTCCTCTGTCCCAATATTGACTTTCTTTATGTTTATCGGCTGTCCAATGAATGGCAGTTCAACTCCTGGTCCTTCCACATCTCTCTGGCCTTCTGTTTCTGTGATTTTCACCTTCCTTGAATCATTGTCTTCATCAGAATTAATGTTGTAGAAGATCTGCAGTTTCTGGAGGGGCGCAGTCCATTCGTCCTCTTTTGGTTCTCAAGGGAGGCTAAATGCCTCTTCAAACACTTTCGGTCTTACAATCTGTAATGCTTGGTCTACTGAAGGGTATTCACTTTCAAATAAAAATGTGATTACACAATTCTGAGTCATACCTTACCAGTCTGCAGTGACGAGGCACAACTCTGCTTGAAGGTACCAGTTAATTGGGGTGGTATCCAGCGTATTGATGAATCTGTGTACCCATTGTTCTCTAGGAATGCCACTCTAGGCCTCTTCACAACTTCGTATATGTTCCTTTGGGAAGCTTCGACCTGTGTATCTTACTTCACAACTTCCTACTTGTGCTGAAAACCGCATTGTCATCAAAGCTCGACATTGTGTCCAGTCTGTAATATTGCTTTTATGTGTCCCCCACCATCTTGCTGGTGTGGATTTCAGGGCCTCGTCCATAGCCAACAACCTCCGTTGTGATGGTACAATTGATTCAAAGTCCATCAAGAAGGATTCTAGGGGATTCAGACCATCAAAGGTAGGTAAGTTACTTATGGTTGTACCAATCCAGCGAACTTCTCTGGTCAGTCAAGCACATCTTCTTGTGGATAATTCATACATCTGGTTCTGCCAGTTCTCCAACACTTCTTCTGAATATGATGAACACGTGTTGTCACTTCGCCAACTCAGGTTTCCATCGACAGTAAGGTTGATATAATCCCGTTGTATGGATGTTAATTTGTAGATGTTTTCCAGTTCAAATGAGTGGTCGTCTTCTCTGATAGGTTCTGTATATCGTGGGCCCTCATTTGGATCTAAAGGTGCAATGACCCTAAGTCCAACTCTCTCAAATGTCATGTGTCTTTTCTTTAGACCAACAACATTGGAATTGTCGAAGGCCCAATCAATTCCAAGTAATGCAAGGTAAGGGCAACTATCATCAACAATTTCAATTACCTCAAAATATGCAAAGGTTCTTACTCCGTTGATGTCCACTGGGACATGCTCTAATCGTCCAAATGGGCTGATAGCTTGTTGATTAGCCATGCAAATCCTGATAGGGGAATATATTAGCTTGGGTTTTCCCATCAATGCCCAAGTTTGCTTCGTCATGACATTGACCTCCGACCCTAAGTCGAGGACCACATAGTCTATCTCGTACTCTCCTATCTGAGCATTCAAGTGTAATTCCTTATTTGTCCTTCTCTTCTTACCAATTTGGTGTACTTCCCTATTTAGTAGGGGGTCTATCTTTCCTAGCTCATATTGTTTAACCAGATTTTGCAGTTCATGTAGAGCTTTCCCATCTTTAAGCAGGTCTATAAACATATATAAGAAACTGACAAGTTTACTTACCTCTTTCCCCCCTCTGTTCGAAGCAGACTGATCGAATGCGTGAGGCATTTCATATTCTCTTATTTCTAGTTGTGGTTTTGAAGAAGACCCTTGACCTTCTTTGAACTCTTGCCTTGCTTCCTCAAAGATTTTCCTTTCTTTCTTTGCATCGAAAATATGGGTCTTTTCTGCAGCTTTTCTGACTCCCGAGTCTTTTGCAATCTTCTCTTTGGTCGCTCTATCCTGTCCCATAGTAGCGCCTCCTCTTGTAATGACAATGAATCTAGGATCATCTTCATGAGGTTCCTCTTTGATTAATTGGATTTGCGGGTTCTACTGAGATCCTCGTCTTTCTTGAAGTTTAGCTAGCAGCATAGGGCATTCCTCTATGACATGCTCGAAGGAGTTACAGTAACTACGGGTTGTGCAAGGATTCTGACAATCTCTTGCTAAATGTCTTGGCTGCGTGCAGTTGTAACAGATTATTTGTCCTCGGCCTTGGCCCATACCTCATCCTCGTCCTCACTCTCTGTATCCACCACGAGGATTGAAGTTTCCTCTCCCTAGAGAGTTGTACTGTGGAGTGTTTCCTTCTTGTTGTACTTCACCTTGAATCTTGTATATGTCCCTCGACCTTTCATGCATGAGATCATAAGCTCTACAATCTCGATCATCGTGCCCCACTGATTTACAGAATGTACAATACAAGTTTGTGGGTGTTTGAACATACTTCTGCATGTAGTATCACTCACCTGGGCGATGCCTATTTCTGCATACATCGCACCAGGGTGGGTTAACATGCTTCAAGGGGCTCGACGCCCTTGAGGCCAAGTACTCATGAAATAAGGGATAGTGTTCCTTATCATGGCCTTCATATCTGCATCTTACACACAAGATATTTTCCCTTTTTTCTTTTCCCTTATCTTTCTTCATATCCTCGACTTGTAAAGACAAACTAGTCAACTGGCTCATGATCTGGCTAATACCTGAACTAGATTCTCCCATCGACGCTGATTCAAGCTTCATGGCGATATCCAAAGCTTCTGCCTGTGATGCAATCTTTTGCTGCATCAGAGAGACTCTGATGTGTGGTAAAAACGTTGCGATGAACCATTCTTTGTTCTGTTCATCAGGGATCTGAAAAGTTAATTGGCCTATTAGGGTCTTGAATCTCTGATCGAACTCCCAAACAGGTTCTGCTACCCTTTGTTTAATCTCTTTTAGTTCTGTAATACATTGTGACTCCGACTTAGGTTTCTTAAACTTTGCAATCAATGCATTCTTGATCTCATTCAGGGGCTTAGGATGTGCCAGTCCTTGGACAAGTTTCATGTACCGGCTCAGCGCGCGGTCCCTTAGCGTAGTGCTGAACTGGGTCCTCTTGATGGCTTCGTCGGTGATACTCTTAATATTCCATATGGCTTCACACAGAAACCAATGTTGATCTGGATCTTCAGATCCATCTCCTCTAAAGATAGGGAGTCTCATTTCATCTGCCATAAAACTGACTAGGGTTCTTGTCTGAATAGATGTTGAGCTACCAGTAACAGTGATCTGAGGACTTTGGTGGTTCTGACTATTCTGACTACTAGGTACTATTGGGACAACAAGAGGATTAACGTTACTTACTTTAGTAGTCCACGCAGTTCCTGAGGTTTCTGGCTCGCTTTGGCGCAGTTCTTTAGCTTCCCCTTCTTCTGTTCTGGTGGGCTCTGGATGGTCTTCGTTGGTTAGATCTACCTCTTCTCCACTGTAGAAACCCTCTTCTCCGTAGTTTTTCTTAAACAAGTTCTCAAGGTGACCCCCTCAGAATACTTTCCTACTGCGCGTATGTCCTGCTTTTGTGTTGCTGTCGCTGTCTGAATTTCTAAACATTAGCCTTCTCAGATCCAACCGATCTACTATATCTTTAGGATGTGGTTTTCATGCAAGAGCATCTTGATTCTCAGCCTCAGAAATTGCAAAAAATTTCCTCTAGGTCCCTTGAAGAAGTATCTCTCAGCCTGACTATATGATTCTCTTCTGTCAACAACAAATTCGGTGATATACCCTCTGATGGTACTATCAAACCAGTGATCTACAGCTCTGGATACAGCGTTGTCGACTCTCTTGACTTTCTGGATCAGCACTGGTGTCCAACCCACAGGAGGTCTAGATCTGATCTCGAACTGGGTATCAACTAACCTATCCAACCACTCAAACAACTCCTGGTGGATTCCTCCAAAGAAGATCTCGTGAATGTCGGTGAAGATGTATCTTTGTAGCCAATCTTCAGTACTTAGTTTAGGGTTCTTGTTCTGAGCTTCAACAAAGTCCTTCTCTTGATCCTCTATCCACTTCTGAATCTCTGTCTTTAACGAAAACCACCTTGACATTCCCTTACACAAATTCATGTCCCAGCAACGGAACCATTTGTTGGCACAGGGGCAGACCCAGGGTTCACTCCAACAACGCACCAACAAGCCCTAGCTACTGGCCCTTTCGGCAACACCTGTGAAGTAGATGCAGTCTCACCCGAAGCAACAAGGATGGGGGTTGCAGGACAAAGATGTCTACAACCAGGGGAATATCAAGTGGATCTTGTATAGCAACAATCGCAACATTCATATATAACTTATTAGCGAGATCTACTCTGCTCAGCTATAGATCTTGATCTAACACAGTAATGCCAATAACAATATAATAATGACAGAGATCAGAGCATCAATCACTCACACAACACAAAATATACATGGTTCACCCTCTCTCTAGGGATACGTCCACAGAACTGTTCTTATGATATATTAAGTTAAAGCTTGCAGTTCTGATCTGCGCTCTTGGCCAGCAGATCCTTTCTCTTCTCCTCTCTTTCTCTCCCCCTTCCTGCGCACCCTGCTGCAGGATCTAATCTTCACACCCACCTGAAGACCTTACAATACCAGAAGGCTCTCACCCTCAACACTTCTCTCTCACAATACAATGACCTCTCACCACAACAATAAAGCTAAATCAATAACAATATCATACCCCTCTACCTAGGTCCTCTTGATCTTTATTTATACATTACAATACCTCACCGACAGCCTTAGGCCAAAACCTAGGTGTCAAAACCCTAATTACCAAAACCCTAGGCGTCTAAAACCCTAGGTCAACTTGATCCACTTTTTCCGGGCTTCGTCAGCCTGTCTTTCCTTCCTTCTCGCGTGGTGCTCCAAAGCATTCAACGGTGGCTTTTTCTGTTTGCTGAGTTGTCCTTGATCCATATTCCTTGCTGATCTTTCATCCTCGATCTCCTCTTCCAACAATTTTCTTTTCCCATACTTCGCTCCGTCTTCTTTGTTCTTTTGCTCACTTCGACCCAGTGATAGTCACTGTGTCTCCC
>JASDQU010440254.1:20795-53270 GCA_032191745.1 Picea mariana | reverse complement strand
TGATTTGATGTTGCCAACCCGGGAGTACAGCCTCTGTTAGCTGTTGATAATCTTGACTTTCCTCAGCGTGCCTCTTGGTAAGCCCCTGTTAGCTGCGGAAAGTATGCACTTTCCACAGCGCGCCACTTTGTAGAAGACCCTCCTTAGCTGCTGAAAGGATGTATCTTTGACAGCGTGCCACATGAGAAATGATTTTAAAAAAACCTTTTAAGATTTGACACTTTCAACAGCATGCCAACTGCTGAAAGGATCTCCTTAGCTGTTGAAAGTGGGCACTTTCCACAGCGCACAATGAACCTTTGAAAACAAGTTAGCTGTGGAAAGTAAAAAATGACAATTTTGAAAAAGAAGACTTTACAATCCAAATTATTTTTAAGTCAAACCAAAATCTAAAATTTGCAGCTAAAAGACTTAACAATGAGTTGAGGAAACTATCAATAGCCATGCTATCCACCGTAAAACCCAACCAAAATGATGGTGCTATTTTGGGAGTTAACAGTACTGGTACAATGTGTTAAATCTCCCTTCACAAGTAAAATATCTCTGTATGATTTTCAATAATCTCTCAAATTGTTCAATCAATTGACTCCTTGGCATACTTTTGGACAAATCATTGGCTTGATATTTAGGTTTAAAAATATATTTTGCATAGGCTGAACTCAAAGCCATGGCTTTGAACCACTTTTCACCTGTAATGGGGATGCCTTTTGCAGCTGAGATAGAGGCTTCAGTCACCTCAAAATCCAAATCCCCAACCTTGGTTTTCCTGCCATCAAACTGTAATGCAAACTATCTTGCTACCTCTGGATGGCCTCTCTGCATGTTCTGACAGAAAGAGAGGCACCCTACTCTTTGAAATGCCTCTCTTTCCATGGGCTCTGTATCAAAAAGATGCATGTCCACCGATTCTGTCCTAACCACCTTGTAACCTTTGTGTGTCTTCCTCGATTGAGGAGTCTCCATGGCTCAGAATGAGGGATTTTGAAAGGCTTAAGGGATGGTAATGATCAGGAAGGCTTTGAATAGGGCTTCAAATATATAAGGTTGACCCTTTTAGACAGACTAATGCTAGTAAGTCAATATCGACTTTAGGAATTAAACCCTTAGGCTTAAAGAAGTATTATGGAGTGTAAATAGTGAGGGGGTAATCCGAAATTGGCCCTCTGCAATTGAGTAAAAATGCCAAACTCTGAGGTGAAAGGAAGCAAGGAAAAGAGAGAGGGTTTGAGCAGCGCCTCTGGGTAGTGCAACGCATACACAAAGGATAGGCTATTTATAGGCTTGCGATTTCAATGGTTAAAGCAAATAGCAGTGATCAGACCATAGATACAAGCAAAGAAGTTTACAGGTCTGAAGAGGAGAAAAGACAAGGTTACCATGCAAATATGGGTCCCTTACTACTATGCAAGCTTAGCAAACCGAAAACCCGAGCACAAATTTCCTATGAAAATTAATATGCCTAGGAGGCAACATGAGATACCTGTGGAGTAGACACCTGTTGAGATCTTCAACGTAATCTTAGGATGCAATTGAGAAAACTTTGGCCCTGGAATCTTTCTCAGCATCGGATTTGGTTGACATGCAGTCACCTAATCAGAACTTGCGAATTTGCGCAGCACAACACTGTTGAGTTTTTCAAAATTAGAAACCGTTACCAAGGCTCATAAATGCAAGATCTTTGAAGGTGTCTTTAACCGACTTCTGGCACTAAAAACAAGGGACATGACATCAGTCATGGCAATCATGACTCGAGGTGGAAGTATGATGAGCGTGATAGGCGTACGAAACTATCTAATGAGTAGACAGCGCTTCCATTCCAAAACGTGATTGGACAGGTAATCAAGGACAATGAGGCATGCCTACAAGATCATGAGTGAAGAGGAAGAGGTGTCACATCAGTTTAGCAATTGGAGGGATCGACCTAGGGACAAGTCATGAATGCGACCAAAAATAAATCAAAAGCTAAAATGTTTCAGGGATCAAAAATAAATTTGAGGATCAAACTAGAGCTAAAACTCAAAACTTTAATCATATAAGGGGTCCTACTAATCATAAACTAATAAAGGGATGAAAATTTCAAACAAAATTAAAATCTAAGGCTTAAAAAAGGGAATGAAAACAAACTAAAAGACCCAAGGAAATTTAGTGTGATAACATTGGCTCTACAGGGGATGGCATGCCCCCTGCAAGCTGCCAAGAATGAGTAGATACAGTGCCTTATCCTAGGGCTATGGGGTCAGTTATTGAAACAAAAATAAAAAGAGAATGATATTTACAATGATATGAAGAGCCACTCAAGGCTCAAGCAAAGTATTTTTTCAAGAAATGCCCATTAACAGGGCCACCAAAAACCTCTTCATTCTCCATATTCTGCAACTTGAAAGTGATTTTAGAGAATACCTCGGAGATTCTAAAAGGACCGATCCATAAAGCTTCAAATTTACCGTGCTTGCCTTTATCTTACTTCGATGCATCCCACTTGAGCACTAGATCACCCAATTGAAAATCCTCTTTGTTCACCTTTTTGTCGAAAGCCTGTTTGATCTTCAGTTGATGGTCAGATGCTTTGTCTACAAGTTGTTTCTGGGTCTGCTTCACTTCAACCAGCTATTGAATCCTTCTGATCATATGATCAGGTTCCCCTTGATAATCTTGGAAGAATTTTTCCACAGGTAAGGCAAGCTGAGAAGGAAAAACTGCCTCAACTCCATACACCAACTGGAAAGGGGAAATTCCCAAGGACCTTTTCATTGTCACTCTGTTAGCCCATAGATCAAATTTGAGTTTCGAATCCCATGCCTTTTTTTTATCCTCTAACATCTTTTTAATGATCTTTATAATGCTTTTGTTCGAGGATTCTTCAAACACGTTTCCCTGAGGATAATAAAGGGTGGAATGAATCAAAGTGATCCCAAACTGTTCACAGAACTGAATCAATGGTTCAGCCTTGAATGATGCAGCATTATCAGTGACGATTCTATCAGGACACCCAAACCTTGCTATGATGTCTTCCAGGAAACCAATGATCACTTTGTGTGAAGCATTCCTTGTGGGAATCGCTTCAATCCATTTAGTAAAGTAATCTATAGCAGTCAATATCCATCTATGTTGACCACTAGAAGCGAGATGGATTTCCCCGATAAAATCTAGGCCCCACTGTTGGAAGGGTCCTGAGGCTGCGACAGGCTTCAATGGAAAAGACTTAAGTTGTTGCTTTCCAGAGAACTTATGACACTTAGCATAGGCTCTGATCTTAGAAAAAACATCAGTGAACAAATTGGGCCAGAAGTACCCAGCCCTGAGGATCTTGTATGCCATGGTTCCCCAATAATGATTCCCCCCACATAAACTGTCATGAAAATCAGACATAATATTTTGGGCTTCTTGGGGGTCTAGGCATCTCAAAATCACTCCTAATGGATCCTTCCAATACAAAATTTGATCAACAAGGTAGTACTATATTGATTTGAGTTTTAAGTCCCTCACCTTGTTCTTTTCCATACCACTTGGAGGCTATAAATTTTGCAGAAAAAATATAATGTCCTTGTACCAGCTGCAATTTTCCAATGTAGAAATGACTTGAGGACCTTTATCAGTTATCTCAGCCTGCTGATTTTCTGAACATGAGTGAATGAAATTCACCCCCAATGCTGAGCAATTTGATTCATCCAAGATCTTGGCTAAACCCTGGCCTTTAACCAATTTTGTGGGTCTAATATCCAAATCAAATTCGAATAATTTAGCAATCCACTTGCTCCTTTTTCCGTCTATATCAGGCTGAATAAGAATTTCTTTTACAACAATTGATGAGACATAAGCAATAACTCTTGAATGCAGGACATAAAATCTGAAGGACTTAAGAGATTTAACCAATGCATAGGCTTGCTTGTCCATGATGTCATATTTTAGTTCAACATCTCTCAATGCCCTACTAAAAAAGGCAATAGGCTACTCTAAGCCTTCAGCATTCTTCTGCAATAGGATTGTTGCTACTGTATCAAAAGAGGCAAAAGAAAAAATAAGAAAGTCCTTGGAGTATTCAGGGTTGACAAGGATTGGGGCTACAGTCAAGGCTTTCTTTATTTGATCAAAAGAATCACGGGCCTCAGCAGTCCATTTGATTTCACTATCCTTCCTCGGCATGGTTGTGATATACTTAACTAACTTGACAAAATTTGACACAAATCTTCTCAAAAAAATGATTTTTCCCAAAAAAGATTGTACCTCTTTTTTAGATCTAGGAAGTGACAAAGTTTGTATAGCCTCAACCCTGCTGAAATCAATCCTTACCCCTTCAGCTAACACAATATTCCCCAATAATTTTTCTTCTTTCATGGAAAACAATGATTTTTTTGGATTCAAAGAGAGGCCAAATTTTCTGAATTTCAAGAAAACCTTTCTTAAATGATCACGGTGTTCTTTATCAGACTGAGAATACACTATTATGTCATCCAAATAGATAACAACAAACTTAATCCTGGTTGCTTCTGTCACCTTCTGTAATATGTGCTCCATCTTGGGTAAAGGGTAATTATCCTTCTTTGAGCTTCTGTTCAGATTTCGTAAATCAACACAAAGTCTGATTTCTCCATTCTTTTTTCTTACTAGGACCAAATTGGATACCCATTCATAATACCTCAAATGAATGATAATTTTTTCATCTAAAAGCTTCTTAACTTATTTCTCCATGACAGGAAGCAACATAGGATTGATTTGCCTCGACTTTTGCCTGAAGGGTTTGGTGTTTTATTTTAATGGGATCTTGTGCTCTATTATGCTTGTGTCATAAGTTCTGATATCTTCATAAGTCCAAGCGAATGCATCAGTAAATTATTTCAACAACTTAGTATATTCTGCCCTCTGCTCTTCTGATATGCTTCTTGAAAGTTTGACATATTTTGGATCATTTTCAGTGCCCACATTGCACTCAGTTATATTTGCATCATCAGTAGATACCTTCCCTTTCAATGCCACATCATTCCCATCAAATAATCTTTCCAAAGGAACCAGTCCCTTTGGTATATGATTACTAGGTATCTGCATAATATGATGATTAGCAATTTTATTGAGGAAAACATCAGCATGAGGAGTGACTTCTAAATCATGATCCTAAACAATGTGTAATGCAGAAAATTCATCAACAGTCTCGAGAAAAATTTTAAGTTCTAAATCATCTTCGAACACCTTCCAATATTTTACATTGTCCGGTATAGAAGATATGTATTTGACTTCTACATCATACTTTATTTTTGGTGGTATAGGAATTCCAAAGTTGCTTGCTGACATAGCCAAAGAATCAGCCATGGTATTCTCTTCTCTAGGAATGAATGATATATTAAAAGAAGAGAAAAAATTGCCCACCAAATCCCACACTTCATTTCTATAAGATCTAAGCCTAGGATGCTTTGTTTGATAAAGATTTTTAATCAGATCAACTATCAATTCAGCATCCCCAAATACTGATAGCTCTTCTATCCCCATGTCTTTAGCTTCCCTCAAACCCAAGACAAGAGCCTCATACTGTGCCACATTATTAGTAGTCTCAAATTCTAGTTTATATGACAAAGATATAGTTTCTTGAGTTGGTGAGACAAATATAACCCCAACACTAGCACCTTCCTTGGAAGAGGCTCCATCAAAGAACATCTTCCAGATAGAAGTGGTTAGAAGAGGCTCTTCAAAAAAGTTGATGGACTTTTTTCTGATTTCTAAAGGGGCTTCAAGAGCATCAGTGAGCTGCAAAATACTAGATCCCAGATCTGTATCAAAAGAAAAAACGGGGTGATTGGTGGGATTCGCTTCATCACTGATGATGTAAGCCAATTGAGCCTCCCTGTAAAGTCTTTTATGCTCTCCCCAAAAAATAGGAATAGTAGCATAAGAGAGATCCATCTGTAAGGTTCTCCCAAGTCTTTTTATCTAGGATCTTGACAAGAGCATGCCAAAATTGGGGGGAACATCAGAAACTAAGATATCCATAAGTATACTCTTCATGGGTAGCTGAAATACGGTCACCACCATATCCTTAATGACTCCAAAACACTTGACTTTTCTGGAGTCAAAATAATATAAGTCATGATAGGTCTTTGTGACTTCTAACCCAAGTTCATCCATAATAGATTTTGGCATAAGATTGTGGGATGCCCCTGAATCCATGAGACAATTGTGTCTCACCTTATCATGTATATTCAATGAGGTGTAGAAAGGTGGGGATGAGTGATATCTGTCTTCTATCAAAGGACCTAAAATCACTGATAGTTTTTCATCTTGCAAATTTATTGAATCAATGGCATTTGAAGATGATTCAAGTTGTAGCATTTTGGATAGGTATTTTTTAAATTCTTCATTTTTTATCAACTCCAAAAAATGTACAAGGATCTTTATTTTCTAGATCTCATTTTCAAAACTGAAAGAAGAAGAAGGTTTTAGGATCTCTTTAGTTTCAGGAAAAGGATTTATGATCAGAACTTGTGGGTTTTGAGAGTATTTTTCCTTGCTGCTCATTGTCACTTTCCTTTGCATTCTCTCCCTTGCTTAACTCATTAATTTGAATATCCTTTAAAGATTTCTCATAAGAGGATTGAGTCAAGCGTGGGGATGGGAATGTATCACCTAAGCAGTGAATCTCAGGATCAACTTCTACCTCCTCTTCTTCTTCATCAGCCACTAAATTATTTTGCAAAGGAGCTTGTACTCTCTGATCAACTCTCTCTCTGTTTCTAGGATCTCTAGGAAAGATTTGGGGAGAATTATTTGGTCTCCTGTAGTTACCTCTATTATCATTTTTTTGAGCATTTCTATATGTCTGTTGCCCTTTTGATTTTAATTTCTCAATTTCAGTGGAAAGAGATTTTACTAATTTGGTCAGCTCATCTACTTGAGAATGGACAATAGAGGAATCATAAGTTGAAGCTTCATCTCTGTTTTTTCTCCTATCCCTATTAGATTTCCCCCTGAGCTTATCTGAGGCCACTATATTGGATTCTACCTCTAAGGCATCATCTTGCATATGAACCAAGGAAGGTGACCTTCTTTCTCTCAAAAGGAGGCAGAATTTGGAATCAAATGCACTGGCATAAGTGATTTTTGCCATGGTTTCAGTGGGTTTGATCTCATCAGGGATCTTCTTGTACATTTTGTTAAATCTTTTACAAAATTCAAAGACCGACTCTCCTTCTTTCCTTTTCAAACATCCAAATTCGGTGATGTAGTACAAAAAATCATTTTTGTCACCCCAATGCCTCAAGAAGGCTTCATCCAATGCCTCAATACCAGTAATGGATCCAGGGTCCAGACCCCTAAACCACTTCCTAGCCTCACCAAAAATGCTTTGGACGAAAACCCTCATCCAAACATCTTCATTTTCAATATTTTGGTTTTGTGCATAGCTGTAGAAAGCAGCAATATGTTCCTCAGCTGTTACATCTTCTTATCCTATGAACTTAGGCATGTATTTCAAATAATCTCCAGGAAGGAGAGAATTCACTAGATGAGGTAGGACTAGAGGAACATATCTTACATCCACTATGGAATCCATCCTATTTGCAGGGGGGTTAACAACTACCATTTGATTTTGGATCCTAGGTGAACAAGGAGGAGAAGGAGACTTGGCTATGTGTAGATTAGGAGAAGAAAAAACGGATGAAGGGGAAGTTTCATTCTTCACAATAGTAGGCTGAGTCTTGGAAGAGGATGGTAAGGTCTGAGAGGGAGATGAAGTTACTACTTCTTTGGCAGCAAAATTTTTAACAGAAAGAGGTGTAGCAAAACCTAATGTAGGGAAATCTTCAAAACTATCAAGACTGAAACACTTCTCAATATCAGTGGAAGAGAATATATCAATGTTTTCTTCCTTCAATTCAGTTTCAAAACAAGAGTATTCAATAGGAAACTCTTCAAAATCAAGTTTTTTAGATACTTCAATAGAATATAAAGGAAGCTTACTTGATAAAACAACTGGAGTATCAAGAGTGGAATCAGGCAACTGACCAGAAGCACTTGTAGCAGCAGTAGAAAAACTTTTTTGAGAAGATTTTCCCTTCTTGATTATCTTCTCTGGGTCAGCCTCAGGTGGAACCAAAGGTAGTTGTGGATTTGATCTCGTTTGTCTGCCTTTAGGTGCCAGAGCTAAAACAATGGAGTCACCAGGTGCAGGCTGCAATCTTCAAAATACTGATTTCTAATGCACCTTTAGAACTAGAATATTGTGTCGTTTTAATCCCAGGGAAAAGTCTTCAAATCGTTCCCTGGCAACGGTGCCAAGAATGTTAGCACTAGGAGTCACCTTCAGATTGCATGGAAGGCAAGCCCAGTACCCATCAAGTTATAAGTGAATGTAAGGGTGTTTAAAGGGTCAAATGGAAAAGGACTCAAATGATAATGTTCTAACTCAGATAACAGAGCTAGCATGCACCAACAATTAAGTTCTTGGCTAACTTCAATCAGTAGTTTGGGAGTAAGTATGAATAGAGGGAAGACTTGAATGAGAGAAGTGTAGGGGATGCTGTAAACATCAGGTCCACAAAATCCTAAGGAGGAAAGTTTCTTAACACAAGATCTTCTTGAACTGAGAAACTAAGGAAGCTAAATAAACATCATGATAACATAATGATCAAACATCCATCGTAACATCACCACAATCATTCATGTGAATCATTCAAAGCATGAACATTTAGCATCAAAAGCAAATAAGCTGAAAGAGAAGATGATTTCTATTAGTCAAAAAGTCTTAAGTCCAGTACATCACTAGATCACAGTTACTTCATCAAAATATTACAGTATAAGGGAGCCTTGCTCAACCATACGAACCTACTAAAACAATTGATCTATCTATTTATAACAAAAAGGGAGGCAACAGTTGGAGATACGAGCTATCCTCCTTCCCTTGAAAAACTCTAAACATTTATTTGCTCTAACAACTTATCTAACCACCTATGCTATAAAATAGGAAAATGTTGGTGACTAATCCAACTGAACTTCAGACTGAATTGATTCCCTTTTGCTGCACAGCTCCTTGTTTTCCATGTGTCTTTCAAAGCATGTGGTTTTCTTCATGATGCTAGCTGATGTTTCCACAACCTTCTCCATCATTGATTTATCCCAAAGTGGTTAGCTTGGTCCTCCTAGATTCCTGGTGTTTGTTGGCAGCTTCCTTGGGTATAAAATTTGGGTAGCGCACTACAAGGAGAAAAGGTAGTGCCTGTAGGTAGTGCCTTTGTGCTGCATATGTGTGCTAACCTTTTCCCTCTGTGAAATATTAGGTAGCGCCCCTGTGTTGCGCATGTGTGCCAATTCTGTTCTCTGCCCAATATTAAGTAGCGCCATTAGGTAGAGCTACTTACACTGTGTCTGTGTTCCAACTCCGTTCTCTGCTCAATATTAGGTAGCGCCACTTATGTTGTGTCTGTGTACAGGTTTGGGTAGCATTGCCAAAAATGCAACGCCTTCAATCTTGAACATGCACAGAGAAATTTTTGGTCTTTCACGATGACAAAACCATTTTACTTAGGTGCCTTGACCATACAATAGGTAGTGCCTTCTACCACTAGGGGAAGCTAGCACTTAGCAAAAACTCAAAACCCATATAGTTAAACGCTTAGAAGCATGTATAGATGGCAAAGATAATATTTGCATATCAGTTAACCCTCCCAAAAAGGAACCATCCTCAAAAATGGGGCTTACCTTTTACCAGCTATTTTGTCATTTTGACACTTAACCTCACACTCTTTCTGGTAGAAAGAGGATCTTTAATTGACACAGCAGACTTCTTCTTCTTAACATTGACAGGATTATTTAGTGTAGTTTTTCTCTCCTTAGCTGTTGGTTTGTCATCCTCAATGGCCGCTTCAACCAACACCTGTAAATTTCTTTGGGCTACCTCATCTTGAAAGTGCTTCACCTCAGCCTTTGGCTTTCTATTTTGAGACTGAAATCCTTTGTTTTCCCTGTAAAGATTATTTAACTGTCTATGAAGGGGTTGGGCCTTTCTTGCTGCAAACCTTGCCAAGTCAAGGGTGTGATTGTAGCCATCCATGAGATCTTTCATCTGAGCCAAGTGAACCTTATCTTCTGCTTTAAGACGAGCTATTTCTTTTCTTGCATCTCTAAGCTGCTTGATAAGTCTTTTGTAGGTCTGACTGTCAGGAGGAAAAGTGGCATGCACAGTCTCAATAGGATTTTTCTCAGAATCCTCTTCCTCCTGCATGGGAAGAGTCTTGTCTACCTCATCAGGTTTTTTGATGGATTTACTTTTATTCTTCTTTATTTGCACAGGGGTTTCTTCATTTCTTATCACGGGCTTCTCAAAGTCTGTCACAGAGGTTTCATCTTTTCTCTCCAAAGGTCTTTTAATACCTTTACCTTTACCTTTATGTACAGGGGCTTCTTGTTTTTCTTCCACGGGATTTTCAATGCCTTTACCCTTCTTCTTTTGAATAGGGGTTTTTGGTAAAGACTGCTCTTTGAAAACCTCCTTAGGAATTGATGACCTTGTGAAAGGTCTTTTATCCTTGATTTCAACTGCTGGAGGAGAAGAGGGAAAGAGAAGCTTCTTCCCTCTCTTGGATGTAGCTTTGGTAGAAGAAGGTACCTCTTCTAACCCTGGTGGAGGAGGTGGTGAAAAATCTCTGTGTGGAGAGGACAAACATCCTCCTCATCTTCTATGACTTTCTTGTTGATCTTTGAAACTTGAATAGGGGCTCTGCCCTTTCTCTTCCTACTGGTCCCTACTTTAGAAGTATCGGTGGGTGACAAAGGACTTGCCTTCTGTGATTGAGGAGTTGGTGCTAGATCCAGCTTGAAATGAGAGGTAACAACAAAATGCTCCCATGAAATCACTTTCTTACCCAATTCCTCATAAACTAGCATTCTGATTAATCCAAAGTGGAAAAGGCTGGAATCCACATCTTTAGATTTGGCTTGTATCATGTCTGACATCTTACCTATACTCCTCAACAACTAATAGGGAATATTCATCTCAACCTTACCAGTAAAATGTAGCAACATCCTTATATGGTACTGGTACAATGTGTTAAATCTCCCTTCACAAGTAAAATATCTCTGTATGATCTTCAATAATCTCTCAAATTGTTCAATCAATTGAATCCTTGGAATGCTTTTGGACAAATCATTGGCTTGATATTCAGGTTTAAAAAGATCTTTTGCATAGGCTGAACTCAAAGCCATGGCTTTGAACCACTTTTCCCCTGTAATGGGGATCCCTGTTGCAGCTGAGATAGAGGCTTCAGTCACCTCAAACTCCAAATCCCCAACCTTGATTTTCCTGCCATCAAAATGTAATGAAAACTATCTTGCTACCTCTGGATGGCCTCTCTGCATGTTCTAATAGAAAGAGAGGCACCCTACTCTTTGAAAGGCCTCTCTTGCCATGGGATTTGTATCAAAAATATGCATGTCCATNAGAAAGAGAGGCACCCTACTCTTTGAAAGGCCTCTCTTGCCATGGGCTCTGTATCAAAAATATGCATGTCCATCGGTTCTTTCCTAACCACCTTGCCACCTTTGTGTGTCTTCCTCAATTGAGGAGTCTCCATGGCTCAGAATGAGGGCTTTTGAAAGGCTTAAGGGATGGTAATGATCAGGAAGGCTTTGAATAGGGATTCAAATATATAAGGTTGACCCTTTTAGACAGACTGATGCTAGTAAGTCAAGCTCGAATTTAGGAATTAAACCCTTAGGCTTGTAAAATTATTCTGGAATGTAAACAGTGAGGGGGTAATCCGAAATTGGCCCTCTACAATTGAGTAAAAACACCAAACTCTGAGGCGAAAGGAAGCAAGGAAAACAGAGAGGGTTTGAGTAGCGCCTCTGGGTATCACAACGCATGCACAGAGGATATGATATTTAAAGGCTTGCGATTTCAATGGTTAAAGAAAACAACAGTGATCAGACCATGGATATAGGCAAAGAATTTTACAAGTCTGAAGAGGAGAAAATACAAGGTTACCATGCAAATATGGGTCCCTTACTACTATGCAATCTTAGAAAACCAAAAACCCGAGCACAAATTTTCTGTGAAAATTAATATGCAAAGGAGGCAACATGGGATACCTGTGGAGTAGACACCTGTTGAGATTTTCAATGCAATCTTAGGATGAAATTGAGAAAAATTCAGCCCTGGAATCTTTCTCGGCATCGGATTTTTTTGACATGTGGTCACCTGATCAGAACTTGCAAATTTTTGCAGTGCAGCACTATTGAGTTTTACAAAATTAGAAACCGTTACCAAGGCTCATAAATGCAAGATCTTTGAAGGCATATTTAACCAACTTCTGGCACTGAAAACAAGGGACATGACATCAGTCATGGCAATCATGACTCGAGGTAGAAGTATGATGAACGTGATAGGCGCTACGGAACTACCTGATGAGTAGGAAGTGCTTCCATTCCAAAACGTGATTGGACAGGTAAGCAAGGATAATGAGGCATGCCTTCAAGATCATGAGTGAAGAGGAAGAGGTGTCACATCAGTTTAGCAATGGGAGGGATCAACCTAGGGACAAGTCATGAAAGAGACCAAAAATAAATCAAAAGCTAAAATGGTTCAAGGATCAAAAATCAATTTGAGGATCAAACTAGAGCTAAAACTCAAAACTTTAATCATCTAAGGGGTCCTACTAATCATAAACTAATAAAGGGATGAAACTTTCAAAGAAAATTAAAATACAAGGCTTAAAAAAGGGAATGAAAACAAACTAAAAGACCCAAGGCAATTTAGTGTGATAACACATTCCCCATCAAAATGGTGAATATCATAGTTTATCAAAACCACGGGCTCAAAATGGTGATTCAATGGAAAAGGTGGATGGCCACCGAGATCCATCTGGATCAGTGACAACTAGAGCACTCTAAGATTCTGCGGAGATACAGTTCAAAGGCAGCGAACAAAGCACATCGAGATCCACATGCACTACATCTGGGACTTAGTACACAAGGGGATCATTGACCTGCAGTTCTATCCTTCAGCAAAACAAAATGCAGACATCTTCACCAAGACCTTCACTGAGTAGAAGTTCCATTCTCTACGTAGTCATCTTGGAGTCAAGGACACAGTTGCCTAGCAAATCTCAGTTCTTATTTTTACATATATTGTACTTTGAGGGGGGGGTTTCCCATTAGGTTTTCCCTGTTTCCTCGTTTATTTCAGTGTATCTTTTTTATTTGGGTACCTAACATGGCCTTGTAGTGATGTTCAGGGGGGGTGTTGGAGATACTTCACACACACCTAGGAATTCTTTTTCCTAAGGTTTTCCCTATGTTTACTAGTCATTATTCAGTCTCTCTCCTCATCCATATCCCTCATTTTCTCATGGTAGTTGTACTTCTCATGCTTATAAATTGAAAGATTTTCCATGGGGAAGGGGGAGGAAGAAATTAGTAATAACATCATTATTTGTATCTTATGTTTTTCATGCAAAGGGTTGGATGAGGAGGACCTGAATAAGTTGTTTCATATTCAATCTCATATTCTAAGTACTTGCTTTTGGTTCTCAAATTAATATACTTGGCATGTTTCCTTCAAGTATGTGTACTTTTTCATCTACTTGTCTATTGTCATTCAAAATTCATAGGTAGATCTATTTAAGTTGATTATATAGAGTGGAAGAAAGGTATCTTTGTTGTTCTTTGCAGGATCAAGGAGATTATGAATTAGGCTCAATATTTGGAGCATCAAAGGACAATCACCGGAATAAGGTATGTCAAATTTATCTTCTCCTTGTTTAATTATCTAAGTTGGATCTGAAAGGAATATATAAACCATTTGTATTTTTTTGTCTTGGTAACAGGGGTCTGATAATCCAAGGGAGATTTCACCTGTCCATAGGGGAAATATTCTGTAACAGTGTGCCAACACCCAAGTAGAGGAGTTGTTGTTGAGAAACCATTCAAAGTGGAAGTATAAGTGAATGAGGTGGAAAGGGGTTTACTTCATGGTCATGGTGTCATTGACATGCAAATCCACGTGTGGATCCATCTCCATGAGTGCCTTTGTAGAGAAAGCCCTTGGTGCTTGAGTTACCCTTTCCTTGGTAGTGTGTGTATTCCAAACCCCTTTTTTTATTTTCATATTCTTTTATTGTTTTTCAAGTCCCCTTTTCAGGTTCATGCATTTATTATTTTTCTTAATGGGATTGATTCCTTTTAATTGATATGTATTCGGTGCATTAAGACTAGGGGCGATCGCCTCCTAGCGAGGGGGTAGATCCCAATTTGACCTTTTACTTTTGATTTGGTCATTTTTCATCCCATTATTTCTTCTTTATTTTATAGCATGATTTTATTCTTTATCGCTTGCATAAAGCTCGACATTCTATCCCTTCTTCTCATATGAGGATTAAGGCACAAACCTTTTTGGTGTACATGTGACAACCATTTCAAAAATATGGGATAAATGAAGGAAATAGATGGAATGTGTTAATTATGGAAAGGAGTGGTGTTGGTGTAGACCATTTTGGGGAACAATGCAGCAATTAAGGAAGCAGTTGAGAAAGGGACCAAAAAAGGAGCATGCGCTGAAGAACAAGGAAAAACAACGCGAGGAAGCAAAAATTCAAAGGAAAAGAAGAAGGATGCAGATCAACCGCGCACACAAGAAGTTAGAATGTGGACACACCTAACCACTTAGGTTTATGGTTTTTTTCATTGATGTAAAGGGTTTAACACACTTTTATAGTATAAATATGTATTGTAAGATCTAAGGAGATGATCTAGAATCTAGAATCTATCTTATGTCATGAGAGATAGTCTTTAATGAGTTTTTGAGTGGTTAGTTTTTGGTTGAGAGTTGTGGAGCCAATACCGAGTCATTTTTGGAGATGCAGTTATGGATTGTAACTAAGGGTCGGGTCACAAGCTGTGGAGCTTAGTACGACACTGGTCAGCCTCATATATACATGTGCATTTCATATGCACTTTGGATGTAATGCACGTAGTTCAACGACTTGATGAGAATGAATAAAAGATCAAATACTTCCAAATATTTGTGGACATATCCTAGGGGGGGTGAACCACAGTAAAAATGTGTGTCTCTATGTGTATTGTTTTTGTATTTCTTGTTGTTAATTTCTTTATGTTGAATGAATGGATCTGGTAGAAGTAAAATGCAACGCACACTAGGTTAAGTCATGATATTTATTGCAGAATGAATGTTGATGAATGAACATGGTTATAGAATGGTAGATATTATGCATGTTGAAGTAGAAAATAATTCCTAACATCCCCATGAACAACATCCCTTCCACGATTGCAGACATCTGAGTCCCACAGTCATCCATAAGCCATATTGGATGAGACTTCATTGTGCACTCTGTGCGCAGTGTTTCCTTCTAGTCTCCAGAAGGGCCGATGGTTTGCAAGGTTTTGTTGGAAACCTAAAGGTAGAACCTGAGTCAACCCATATATCCAACAAATGTTTCAATTTCCAGCTGGAACTCAAAAGATCAGATTGGAGGGTATTTGATGAGAAGGACAGTGAAGAGGATGTAGTGGTAGAAGGGGATTTTTAGGCCATGGAATCCAACTAAGCAAGATATTGAAAGATGGTTGGAAAAAAAACAACGTGAGTTTGTGTAGAAAGACAATAGAAGCTCCAAGTATACTCCACGCCAGTATTTGCTGAGGTATGTGTTTAATGATCTTCATGAGGCATGTTTTTGTTATTTTCCAGAGTTGTTGTAGGATTGGATATTGAGATTGAAGGATAATCATCCAACTAATTGGATAAGACCAGTAGAGTGGACTATTGAGAATATTGTGTGTTTAGAAAGAGTCAATAATAAATTCACGCGTGCATTGGATTTATGGCTAGACAATATTATTGCAGGATTTATTATTGAGTTTGTAGTCAATACTGCGAAGTCATACACTATTGCAATGCATGATTTTTTTAAAGAGGTGAGAGGAAGGTATATTAGATCACTTTACACGTCGATCAAGATTTTATTACATGACAAAGGAGTGATGACAATGGATTGAGATAGCTAAATCACTTTGCGTGCATGGGGGAACTAGGGGAAGCACTACGGAAGATATGAGATATGGAGAGGGCTATGGAGAGAGGCTAGAACAAGGAAGAAATGGACCCCATTATGATTGATGAGGAACAAACTAAGGAGATAATAGATAGAGAAGGAGTGACATGTAGCGAAATACCCTATCAGTATAATATCAATAGTAAAAAGACGGCAATAGTCAAGAAAGAGGGATTGGAAAGTGATGAACATGAGGTACAAGATCTTTGTGCGATGGGGCAGATTGAGGAAATTCATCGCACCACATATGAGAGGAAAACTAGAGGTCAATGGTCTAGCATAGAAGAAGTCTCTCCATTCCATATACAAATTAGTGTGGAACCCACAACCCCATGTTCAACCAAGACATCTGAAGAAGAAGAATCGTTAAGACAACCAACAATTAGCAGTAGAAGGATTTTAGTAGGACAAGGGTCTAGTGGAAATTCAAGTGGAAGTACAAGTTGAACTAGAAGTAGTCAATTATCTACACTGCACGGAGGTGGTAGTATAGAAAAAAATACAATGGCAGGAGCAGATCCAGCTATTCGGTTACCATAGTTTCATGGAGAAGGGTCGGAGGACGCAAAGAAGCATTTGTTTATTTGTGAGAAAATTTGGGTTGCTAAACAGATCACATATGAATATACAAAAGTGGCACAACTTGCAATCACATTCATAGACCACACACTTGACTGGTATATGGGCCTTGCAGTAAACAACCCACAAGGAGCACCTACAACCATCATAGATGTGAAGAAGGAATTAATCAACGAATTCCATCGACCTAGTTCAGAAGATCAGTTTATGAATGAGATGATAGAAATCAAACAAAATCTAGGTGAGTCATTTTGGGAAGTTGATCAAAAGTTCAAGAGACTGAAAGGTAAGTTGAAGTATCCTATAACAGATATGAAACATAGAAACTTATTAAGTATCCATTGAGGCAACTGAAATTCCAAACTCAGTTTGAGGCTCTACAAGTAGCCTTGCAATTGGAGGAAAACTACTATAAACATACAAATCTAGTTGTAGAAGAGTTGAGAGCGGGTCTCAAGAATCAGACATTTTAGTTGAGTCAAAAAAAAGGTAAGGAGAAGAGGGAAGTTGTATGGTGTACCTTATGCAGAACATAATGACATCATAAGAATGAGTTCCCAACATTTGCACAGTACTTGGGAGAAGAAATGTTGAATCCTTTACCCATAGGAGGACCATGGTGTGATATATGTAGAACACATGTAAATGATCCTTATCATTGTCCCATGATGCAAAAGTATCAATCAATGCCTAAGAGTAAATTCTGCAATTTCTACAAGTCTGTAGGACATGAAGACAAGGATTGTAGAACCTTGTAAATAATGAAGGAAAGATCCTTAGTTGCATATAGGATGCAGGATGAACCAATGACAGGTCCACCTTTGCAGTAGTATAATAACACACAACAGTTCATAATGCCACGACAGTATAATAACATAGTATAATAAATTATGTTGCAGTATAATAAAGTTGAATTAAAGGGAGCATGGATGTGTCCAATGTTCTACAGTCCTCGTCATCATGACCCACTGATTTGCAAAAATTGCAGTAAAAAAAATTTGGCACTATCTTATACTTCTGCATCATTGGATAATGATATGTATCACACCCATGTGTCTTACAAATTTCACACCATGGTCCTCCTGATGGCAAGAGGTTTGGCACTCCTGCTGCCAAGTATCGCGTAAAGGTTGGCCATTCATTCTTATGGTGTTCTTTTGTCATGCATAACGTAGACCAAAAATATTCTCTCTTCTCTTTCCCCTTATTCTAGTTCAACTGAAATGTCAAATTCTTCAAATCCTCTTTCAGCTCTTATATTGTTGGATCTGTCTGTTGATACTGGTTTTCTTCCAACTACAGGGCTGCTTGCAGAGCCTCTGCCTGAGTTTGGAAATTTTGTTGTCTCAAAGGGTACTTCAAGTGTGGTAATAGTGAGTTCACATATAACTGCCTATGTTGCATGTTCATAATAAAGTACTTTAACTTACCTTTTAGACGTTTAAACCTTTGATTAATCTCCAAGACATACTCACATGGTTTCTGCCTGATCTCGATCATTTCGTTCATATACTGGTCTTGTGAGCTTGGCTTCTGAAATTCATTTACCAACAACTTTTTCAACTTTGAAACAGTCTTTGGTGCTCCTTGTGGACTGTTTACATCAAGGCTCACGTACCAGTCTAGTGCATGGTCTCTGAGTGTTATATCCAACTGTGTGACTTTTGTATCCTTGTCTGTGACCATTGTTGTGTTTGTTTCATCACTTGGGTGAGAAAAACAAGGGCACTTGCATGCCTAGTTGGGCCTGCTAGACAAGACAGAGGTTAGTGCATGAGTTAAACAAGCCAAGCACATGAAATAAACAAATAAACAAACTAAAAACAACTAAGGAAATAAAACTAGAATGCATAAGAAACTTTTAGAACCATAAACAATGAACCAACAACCAAGATTATGCCACCAATGGATAACTATATTAGTTGGAAAAACGTCATAGATAAATGAGGACTTATGGGTCCCCTCTTCCTCCTTGGGAGGGATCTTGAGTTCCCTAATGGAGAACTCTTCTTACAATGATAGAAAAGAAAGAAAATGATGAAGAAATCAATGCCTATTCCCTCAAGAGGTGAGTGGAGTGGCCTATTGGAATTTTTCTAGAATGATCCAAGGATAAAAGAGGATTCCCAAGGGAGGATTGAGGCAGCATAACTGCACACATGGCCTCCATTTATAGCATTTCTTCAAGGCAATATTCAACTAGTTCATAGTGTGAACAAGGGGGCCTTTAGGGCACCCTTTGGTCCTTGACCAGCCCCCCATTCGGATTTCCCTGAGATTTGAAGGTCAAATAAAGTTGGGAGATGGTCCATAAGTGGTTGAGGGGCCGACAAGAACCATAAATGCGTCGTTCATAGGAGTGCACAGCTTTTCTCATACATAGTCGTGCATATGGCGCATTGTGCGCTCTTTGTGCTTCCTTGGCCTACGCACTATGTGCGCGCTTCCTTTAGTGAGTTAGCACATGTCAATTTTTTCCCAATTGTATAGTTTTTTCCTCTTGGAAATGCATTTTGGTTCTACAAGTGAACTAATAGTTGTTTGGCATTGTTGTATTTCCGTAATCATTTGCGTGCAATGTTGCGGACGAAATTTGAGTGATAACAGATGCCCCCTGATGTGTGAGGTTAGGAGCATACATATAGCCTTAATACATCAATGTTTCTTCTACTGAGAGTGCCATTGTAATGAAGAGTGTTGAGAGGAACTGCAAGAGCGATCTGTTGGAGGGAGATGGGAAACTGTGGGACCCAAATCTTTGTCTAGGGAGAAAAAAGAAAATATGTATACAATTGAGTTGGGCATGCCCCTTGCTTGTGTCATGTAACTCAAAATGTAAAACAGTACCTGAAGTTGTATACTAATTTGGATAACTGCAGCACTCTCCGGGGCGGTTTGATAATGGCAAATGACAATTCTGAATGGTGAATATACTCTGAAAAGAGGCAAGGATGTATGTAAGGAGTGTCAATGACTCATAGGCATTGATGGCCTAACAAATTCAGAGGTCTTCGGTTGGTATAAAATAATTGCAATAGTCGCATAGTAAGACCCACCGTAACATGAGATTTTGCTAAAGTCGAATGTTATGGGGGTCAACGGAATCAGAGAGAAATGATGGTTCTCTTTGTGTCTTCTGAGACTCTTCATTGTAAAGGTAATGAGATTCAAGATATTGTTTCCCTTTTGGAAACTGTGTTGATGTCGACAGAAAGGGAGACGCGACTCCAAGAAGCAAAGAGCTTCATGAAATCCATGGGGATACGATCAGGGACTGATAGGGAACATGAACGAAGTCATGATGCGGTAAGACTCAAGACTGCCCTTGGTTGGGGGTATGTTTGGAGGATGACTGGCAGCAGCCATAAAACTATATCTAGTGTCAAGGGGATGACTAGACATGGGTTAAATTATGCCAAAGGCATGACAAAGTGGACAAACTCAGAGATCAGAGGTACATGGATTTTGGGATACTCGGGGTTTATGAACGATGACAAAAATGAGAAAAGGAGAGTGGATGCCCCAACCAAGGGCGATATGGGTTGTGTTGCCAGGAAAAGAAGGTCGTCAAGGGTGACGATGAAAAGCTAAGTAAATGTTGGAAACAAAGGCTTTTTAAAATTACCAAATAAATAAAGAATAATTTGGGATGAGTGTACAGATATAGAAATGGGTGCCCTAGTGCAAGATGGCTTGGCCTATGAGGGAACAAGTTGTGAAAAGAAGTGGTGGAGGGTGGGGGGGGCATGGGTGAGTTTCTGTATGAGTGAAATGAATGGAGGAAAATCTGCAGATGGGAAAACTGATCGTGAATGAAATGGAGGGTTAATGATACTGTGGAGGTGCAGTCAAATAGAACCAAGATGAGATAACCTGGGAGTCCATTGGGAAAGATAGAAAAATGATGAGAAGGAGTACGTGGCTTATTCTCGAAAATGAGTGAGACTATCGGGACTCCCATCCCTAGGGGGTGAAAGCAGCATGAGTGTCAAAGTACCAAGGGGGACTTATGAAAGAGACAACTCCTGTGGAGGAGAGTGCTACCAGGTGACAGTACTGAAATGCAGCAGAGGTGATAGTACTGCAGAGCTGGATGTAGGGACCCTAAAGGTGAATGTCGGAGGGTATGATTGGGAGATGCAATTGATATTCAGAGGGAATAATTACATGCCAGTGTCGAACATATACCTGAAGGGGTTGCACTACTTGTGATGACCAAGTACCTACACATATGAAAACCAAATACTCGATGTGAACAATATCTGAAGATAAAGAAAATATAACAACTTATTTCATAATTTTGAACATGAGCGGGCATACTTGGACGTGATGTGAGAAATATGCTCCCCGAGGGCTGAGTACAGATGGTGACCTGGGGAATGTGACTATGTATATGGCGGGACCCTGATCCCGTGGCTGAAGAGGGATCGGGAAATAGAGGCTCTGGGCTCCTATAACTGAGCGTGGAAGTTTGGAAAAATGGACTATATATGGATGGTGGGCCCACAGTACCACCTCATTTGTACCTGTTGCTATAGTGAATTGACGAGAATATTTGGAGGAGTTTTGGATATTGTGGGAGTTTGAGCCGATCGATCCGGGAGTCGCAAGAGTCGGGTTAGTGGTCCCATCCTCCTGCATGGTATTTAGTTTCTACTTTTTGGGTTGGGGGTCGTACAAGGGTAAGTTTAGGGGTGGGCCCACTAGTGCACGGGAGAAGGAAGAATACCTACGCTCAGGTGCGTGGGTATAATTCCCTCTCCTGCGCACAATGTATGGTTGTGCTTGACATATTCGCGCAAAGGGGTGCGTGGGAGGGAAAAAAAGGCATGCATGAGATGCGCGCCTGTGAAAATATAGCTTCACATTGTGCACAACTGTTTCTCAGACAGCTACGCATTAGTGCGCAACTGTGTAGAGAGCAGGTGTGCATGGGTGTGCACCTCTGGGCGTGACAGTTGTGCACTGATGCACAACTGTTTTTCTGATAGCTTCGCATTAATACGCAACTGTGAGATGAACAGGTGCGCATATGTGCGCGCCTATGGGGGTGAAAACCGCGCACTAGAGGCGAAGCTAAGGGGTTTTTTGAAAGTTTGAATTTTTTGATATTTTTTATGAATGATGAGTGTTGACCAAGTGTTTTTGTGTGAATACAGGTGATTAGTTTTTGAGAGGATATTCATCATGCCAGTCCACTGGAGGGAGCGGGACTGGGAGCGCCTCCGGGAGGTGGTGAGAGAGGAGCTTGGTGTTCGGAGAAACTTGGCAGCCTGTGGGCTACTCAAGTTCTTCGATTGCCCACTGATACGGTTGCAGGAGTACCTACTTCAATATCCGATATCGATGTGGAGCACTGATATGTAGTGCTTCATTATGAGGGGACAACAGCTAACACTCTCAGTTGTTGAGGATGTTTACTTTCTAACGGGGCTCCTCTTTCAGGGAATGGCCTTGCCTGTTGATCCCCAACTGTCAGGGGATGTGCAGTTGATAGACTTGGCACAACACTACTGCTCGGGGTCGAACCCGATGTCGGGTTCAGTGATCCAAATTAAGGTGATGGACGATCTCTTGCATCATTGCATCACGACGATGGTTGTGCGGATCTACGGATCCTTGGCTACTTAGCAGATCATTGGTGGTCAGCTGAGGACTTTGGAGAGACTCCTAGATGGGGACTTCTTTGCCTGGGCGTTGATGTTGCATGCCAGGATAATGGGGCAGATTCACCAGTGTCGGACCACCGACTCCGGTGATTTTGAGTTTGGATATATCCTGGTGGCATGGTTTCTGGAGAGGGTGCCCATGTTGCGCCCGAGGATTTTGTTGTCGGCTGCAGGGGTGCAGGAGTCACGGTTAATGCAGTGGGATCATATTTTGGCACGTCACGGAGGGGGAGAGGGTGGCCACTATTTTACGGCCACAGTGTCACGTGTATGGCGTCACATGCCACGGGTTATACTCCGATACCCATATGGTGGGATGGATTTCTGGCATGACCCATACATGGAGCTTCCTCCTAGAGAGGTCTGGGACCAGAGAGGTATGTGTGTTCATATATGTTTTGTGTTGTTGATAGTGTATAATATCTTTATATATATATATATATATATATATATATATATATATATGGATGTTGACGCCATATTTGATTTTTATGTTTCTAGATGTGGGGCCTCGAGGCCGTGAGGCGGAGATGGTGGGAGATTCAGCTCGCCAGGAGCCAGTACGATCATCACGGGCAGAGCCACGGGTAGGAGAGAGACGTCGGAGGGATTATGTTGGTGTGAGGCCAACAGATGAGCCGAGGGTTGGCCAGAGACATCGGTTCAATGATCCAAGTGCGGGGCCATCGCATGCACCACAAGTAGAGGTTGACAGGGGGATGGAGGATCTTCGTCGTCGATTCTAGGAGGTGTTGTAGGGAGTGTCAGAGGGCATGTGGTCCCACATTCAGGACGAGAGAGTCCTGGAGCAGTGTGTGGGTGTTCTGACAGAGTGGCAGACCCTGATCCGCTGGGTAGTTGTAGCGGGGGAAACGATGACTCGTCGACTGCCCCCTGGACCTGGAGGACCCCAAGATGGTGGGGAGCCTCCTGCTGACAAAGGACCTAGTAGGGGGCTCTAGGGGCACCATGAGTGTCAGTTTTTTTTTTTGTATTTATATAGGCTTGCGAGCCCATTTTGTACAGGGTAGTTGATACCCATTTTGTATAGGGTAGGGGGTACCCATTTTGTACCTATAGGGGTGAGGGGACTCACTGGCCTATGGGCAATGTATATGTTGTACTTTTGTAAACATTTATGGTACTTGGACCGGTATATATATATATGGATACACATATTTTGGATCTTTGTGATGTTTACATGTGTTTATATTTGTGATGGTTTATGATGTCTAATCTATATGTTATGATCAATGTTTGATGATTTATGTATGTGTAATGATGTCTTAATGTGATAAATGCCAATCTAATACTAGGTTAGCCATGTTATCTGATATTTCACTAAATTGTCATGGAATATGTGTAAATGTAATTGAATCAAATTTTCGAGATAAGAGTTTAACTTGCAGGTATTTGCGAAAGAGGCAAGGATCGCGGACACGATATACATTGTTGAGCTGCAGAACGACAAGCTGGGAATATAATAAGATGCTAAGGTGACGAATGTGGCGGTGACTGGCCTTGGCAAGGAGACCAATAACTGCTGCGTATTTTGCTTGGTTGTTAGTGGTTGAGCCCAAACATATGTTGTTGGAGTGGAGCATTTCATGTGAGGGGGAATAGAGGGCCCAAGCGGCCCAAGCGAGATTTTGTGTCCAGTGGCTAGCACCGTCAATGTAACCGATGTGGAAGGCCGATGGAGGATGCATCTGTCAATAACACAGATGGTAGATCAGACATGAGGCGTGGAGCTGAAAAAATAAGACTAAAAAATCTACAAATGTGTACAAAGAAAAATCCTAGTGTAGGATGACTACGCTCAGGTGTAAAAATTCTTCAAGTACAACTCGTTGACGGGTTCTTTGAAAGGATAGCCTTCTAGAGAGGCTAGGATGTATACGCCTTTAGTGAGGCAGTGTTGGACAATGTATGGTCCATGCCATAATGACTCAAATTTCCCATGACCGAGAGTATCGTGAGTGATATCGTAGGCTAGGATGAGATCTCCTTCGTTAAATGAGAGAAGGTTGACATGGAGGTTAAAGGTGGCTTTGGACCATTTTTTAGCTGCCTCATTGTTCTGTAATGAAGACTGGCAATATTCATCTAGCGATTCTAAGGACAGCAAGCACTGCTCCATTGGAGCAGTGTTAGGTAATATGTTGATGGCAGTGCACAGCGTGGGAATTTCGCACTCGAAGGGGAGGGTGGATTCGATCCCATGGATGAGATGAAATGGTGTAAAACTGGTGGCAGTTTTGACTGTCGTGCGATAAGCCTATAATGCTGAAAACAACATATGATGCCAGTTGGTCTTATGTTTATTGACAGTACGTTGTAGCATGATTTTGAGGACTTTGTTAATAGCCTCAACCTGCCCGTTGGACTGAGGGTAGTGTGCGGAGGGAAACTCATGGGAGAAGCCTAATTTTGAGGAGAGTTCGACGAAGATCTGATTCTCAAAGTGCTTAACATGATCAGAGACTAGTTGTAGTGGAATTCCAAAACGGGTAATGACGTGGTTGAAGAAGAAGCACGTTGTTGTGTCAATGGTATTGTTGAAGGTAGGCATGGCTTCGGCCCATTTGGTAAAGTAATCTACTGCCACGATGATGTACTTGTGTCCATGACTAAATGGAGGATTGCAAGTCGTGAATTCTATGCCCCATTTGCAGGACGGATCGAAGGTGATGACTGGATGGAGAAGAGCGGGTGGCGCTCGTGCTTTGTTTGCATGAAGCTGGCATTTTTTGCATTGCTTGATGGCATGGATGCAGTCATGAAACAATGTGGGCCAAAAGTATCCTACTCGAATGATTTTTTGGGTGGTGTACATACTTGAGAGGTGGTTGCCGCTATGGAAATCATTCAAGACTCTATCTACTTCATCGATGGTCAGACATCGGCGGAGTATGGTGTCAACCCAACGTTGGTACAAGATGTTACCGACGAGGAGGTACCGAGGGGCCTGATGGTGTATATGCCGACGATCATCTCAAGAGAGATGAGACCCAAACTTCTGTGTCCAAAGGTGGACGAAGAGGTCGCCATACTAGGGGTCATCTGAGGGGATGAAGAAGAGGTGTTTGTCGGTAAAATCCATGTTGACGGGTGAACCTTTAGCATCTAAGGGAAAGGTCATGATGAGTTCGGCGAGAACGAGTGCTTTATTGCTTTTGGGAGTTGAGAACTCTAGTTCGTATTCCTAAAGGATGACGATCCATCGGGAAAATTTGACATTAATCTGTCGTCGACTAAGCAAGTACTGCATGGGGTTGGAATCTGCCATGACTTTGGTAGTGCGAAGCAGGATCTAGTGATGTAGTTTTTGAACTGCGAGGGCTAGCTTCTCATCATGATTGTATTTCAAGGGTGGTCCTGAAAGATTTTTGTTGATGCAGTAAATAACATGTTCGCGTCCATCATCCCCGAGTTGGACGAGGACTCCTGCTACTGAGACGGTTGAGGCTGATAAGTAGAGGATGTAATCACGATCATAGTCTAGAGGACTAATCAAAGGGCATTGGATAGTGACGCTTTTAAATCATCAAAAGTGGTTTGGGCATGTTCATCCCATCGAAATGGGATATCATGGTGTAGTAAGTGAAGGAAACCATGCGCATGAGTGGCGTAATCTGGGACAAAGCATCGTAAAAAGTTGGCTTTGCCTTGTAGGCTCTGTAGTTGGCACAAATTCCTAGGTGGTGGAATTTATGTGATAGCTTGGACCTTAATGGGGTCCACTGTGATGCCGTGTTGGGAAACAATGAACCCAAGGAGGCATTCGACAGTGATGCAAAACACACACTTGAGAGGGTTCAAGCGGATGTTGTATTGGCAACATTGTTGAAAGACAACGCGGAATTCGTCTAAATGCTAAGTTCGTTTCTTGGATCGAGCAGTGAGGTAGTCCAAGTAGGCGAGAATGATGCGAGCACGATCATGGAAAACATAAGTCATGGCTTGTCGAAATGTAGCACCTGCGTTTTTTAGTCCAAAAGGCATGACACGGTAAGCAAAAGTACCCCATGGGGTAGTAAAAGCGGTTTTATAGTGATCTGTTGGATGGATTTGGATTTGATTGTAGCTGGAAAACCCATCCATGAAGGATAATGCCTCATGGTCGGCACAGTCATCGATAATTTGGTCGATGAAAGGGGTTGTAAAGTTGTCATTGGGACAAGCATGGTTTAAATCACGAAATTCGGTGCAGATGAGAATAGTGCCATGTTTTTTGTTAACGGGGATAGGGTTGGAAACCCATAAGGTATACGCAATGGGAAATATGAACCCTGCGGCACGTAACTTGTCAATTTTGGCTTTGATAGCCACAACTTTGGATGGGTGAAGTAGGCATTGCTTTTGATGGACTAGGGCGACATTTGGCCATGTGTCGATGTGATGTTTGACGATAGAGGGATCGAGGTCGAGCATCTTTGTATATGACCAGGAAAAAATATCCCAGTATTCCTGAAAGAGAGCTTTGTAAGGTGTGAGTTCTTTAGGGGAGCATGCAGTGCTAATGGTGATTTCCTCTATGATTCCCAGTTTGATGAAAATGTCGATTTTGACAGTGGGGAAAATGTTGGCCATGTTGCCTTCCTCAAAAGAGTTTGGGGCAGGGATAGGGTTGTTGAACCAATCTATATGCCTTGACAGAATAAAATCCTTGGTTTCGATTGCGCATATGGAGGCTTGTCTAGGAAGGTCAAAGGCTTCTTGTGAGAGAAAAAGTGCTTGGTGATGGAGCTCATTCCATGGGCAATCAGGGGTAGTGAGTTCCTCCAGGATATCTTCGTCGCAGTGAAAAATGAGAGAATACAGGGGATCTGTGGAGCTGACATGGGTGATTGTCACAGTGTGATTGTCCTCAAGTGGCGAAGATGTAGAGGGGACATCGCAACCATGCTGCGATGGCTAGCTTGACATAAAACAAATGTCCAAACACTGTGGGGGGTAAACTATGGCGGGGGGTAATATTTCTTGTGGGAAATGAACCGGGGAATTGGGAGGATTTGGGGGAATATCCTAAGACAATCTATCCGTGAACCATAGAGGGGTAGGAAGTGACTCAGGTTCGGGGGAGGAGATATGGACAGTATCTGGAGAAGAGATAGGGGGAGTAACTTGTGTCATATGAGGTAAGGTGGTCGAATGATTTTGAATAAAAATTAATTGATGACGCATGTATTCGACGATCAAAGGACACTGGTATGTGAAATGAGCAAGTGAGTCACAGAAAGAGAAAGGGCACCTCATCTGTTCGGGGTCTGAGGTAGAGACATAATGGATGTTGATGACATGGGTACCTGAAAGTGGTGGTGGAGAGGGCTCTTGTTGAAAGGTTTGGCGTACTTTTGTTAGTGTTTGGCGAAACTGAGGTAGAGCTGGGCAATGATGAGTGTAGTGGCCATATTCTAAATAGATGGCGCAAGAGAATTTGGTTCGCAGTCCTTTACTACATGTAGTGGGGGATGATATGGTAGTACTAGATGTGCTTGGTGAAGCTATGAGCGATGTGATTTCTTGAGGAAGTTGGATCAAATTGCGTAATTCAGGAAGAGAAAGACATATATTAGTGGGATGTCCCTATCTTTCGCAGAGTGTCAAAGGAGATTGAACTTAGGGAGGAAGTGGAATGGTGAGATCTTTCTTCTTCCGTCTGCCCCCAGCTGTGGTAGTGGTGATGGAAATTGGGGGTGAGGGTGGCGTGGCCGGAGTTAGTATTGGAATCTGCATCGAGATTCCCTCTGACTAAGGAGGGAGGGGTGGTTGAGGAACCATCTTGTGTGGGTGTAGATACCATACAAGGATGGTGAGTACCATGTTAGGATGGGTAAGCATTGTGGCTACTTGAAAGGCTTGTACTCTCGTTGGGGGGTATAAGAAGGGGATTTAAGTCATGGCTTGGGGGATTTTCTCCCAAACCGGGATTTGCCCCTCGGGGAGGGGGAAATCGGGGATAAGTGGTGTAGTAGGGTTCTCAGGGAAATCCTGAGGTAAAATTTCTTCAACTGGTGGGATGTCAAGGTGAGGAGAGGCCTCATTGGGAGGGATGGTGTCTCCAATGCCAGTTCCATTAGAAGATATGACACACACTTGTGATGAAGGGTGTATGAGAGGTGGTGCTATGTGGTATGCCCCGCAACAAGGATGGGTCCTTGAAAATTTCGGGGCCCGTGTCAATGATTGAATAAGCATCAGAACTAGTGCGTACAAGGGGCAAGATGTTGTCGATGTTGGCGGAATGGTTAGGCTCATAATGTGTAATTTGGTCCATGGTGAAAATTTTCCCATTGTGGGGAAACATCATCATTCGAAACACAGAAGAAGCCATTGCCTTCATAGCGTACATGTATCTACGTCCAAACAATATATTGTAATCGAGTGGGGCGTCGATAACCTCAATGTCGATGAGTATGAATTTTCCCCCGAGTTCAACGGGGACATTTTGAAAGAGCCCTTCAGGGGAGGATGGTCGACCATCATAGGCTCTTAATATGATGGTGGATGGTATAAGCTCAGGGGAGCCAAGTTTCTACCATACATTTTTGGACATGATGCATGTGGATGCACCTTCATCAATGATACATCGATGAACCGTGATGTTATGAATCTTGACTGGTATCTAGAAAGCTACCAAAGCAGAGAGACGAGGTTCTCCAATATCTAGATCAAATGTGATGAGTCGAGTATCAGCTGGGTCGACTACCCCCAGGGCGGAAAGCAAAGATTTTCGTTGGGTTGGACATGTTTGGATGACCTCCAATACAGACATAGTTGTAGGGGACTGAGCTAACTCGTCGAACAGACTGTAATTTTGTGTTGCCCTAGCCTGAGGGTTGTATACCATCTGTCGTAATAGAATGCAAGGGATACGAATGGGGGGTTCAGTGTTAGGGCATGGAATCATCAAAGGATGTTTGATTGTAGCTGGACTTGCGTCCAAAGTGGTGGGATTAGTTTCAGGAGGTGCATTGTATTGACGACTACGCGTTTGCAAAAGAATCTATTCTTCTCTAGTGAGGAGGATATTGCGATCCATCGGATTTCCAGGGTGGATGGTCCCTAGGTTTTGACACTGTCCCATTTGTGGTGGGGCAGGGTGTACCTATTGTTGGGTATTCATCACACCTTGGTGTGGGATAGGGTTTTGCAACACGACCGAGGGTGGTTGTTGCAAATATTGTTGTGGGGCCTATTGAGAGGCAGGCGATGCTGGAGGATGTGGCATGTTCATGGAGTCTTTCATCCGCTTAAAGTTAGAAATTTGGGGGCAATGGTGGGTATAATTTCCATGCTCACCGCAAAGAGCACAAGGGAAGTTCATCTGGAGGTTCTTCTTCTTCTTCTTCCCTTGGCGTTTGTTGGTATTGTCCCCTTGGGTGTTATGGCTGCCCTGATTCTAATTGCTCCCAGCAGGTTGGCTTTGTTGGGGGTTATTTCCCCCTAGTCCTGGGTTATTATTGTTTTGGTTTTTTCCTTTATTCTTGGCATTATTCGACTGATGGGTCAAATTTTTCGTATTCAACTGTTCAAAAGTATCAATTTTTTTAACGGGAGAGGGCTGAACAAAGTTAACATCAGGGTGTGGTTGTCCATGTGAAGGACCGGGAAATGGGAAATACAAATTGTTTTGTGGTAACGATTCATAGGGTGCATAGGAAGGTGAAGCACTTTCAATAGTGCCCAGGTTATATGTTGAGGTAGAAGGGGAACCAAAACTTGGTTCAGAGGCCGAGCGCATCATGGGTGCCAGCAAGGGTCCGCTCATGGGTGGAGGGGGGGTAACAGGATATGGTTGTTGGTAAGGGAGAGGAGGGTAATAAGATGGCCCTCCATATGTCGGTGGATATTGGGGTGTATCATACATAGGTGGTGGTTGAATGTATGGATTGTGGTGTCTCGTGGTACCAATCAACCCATTTGCAGCGTGAGACATGCCAGGTTTGTCCTGGCCAAATGGTATAGGTCTGGGTGCATCAAGTAATACTATGTATAAGTAACCTGACTGAGAATAAATGAGGTCGAAATATTGAGCTTTTTTTATGGCTTCCTCTTTGGATTGGGGGAAGGTGGATGCCACATCTTTGGCAAGTATAGAGACGAGTGATTTTAGAAACCAATCAAGATGTTGTTCTTTGGTGGTTTATGCTTTACATAAACTACGCATCGACGCCATTCGTGGATGTGGTCGGAAATATGCATAGTCGAGGTTTGTTTGCACTCGGAGAGCAGTTTTAAACCAGTGTCATGACGAACTGGTAGTTGAAAAAGGGCAAAAAAGGCTTTGGCCAAGGATTCAAAAGTCACATGGGACCTTGAGTTTTCGTCCACATACGATTTGGGTGATGGACCAATGAGTGTTTGTTGAAATAAACTTAAGCGGATGGAGTCATCCATGATGTTGTTTGAAGACCACCATAAGTAGAAGGTCATGACATGGTTGGTGGGATCTTCCCCCGATTTTCCTTCAAATTTTGGAATATTTGAAGGTATTTTGGTAGGCATATTGGGCCATGTGGGGTTATGTAATATAGGATCATTCATTAGTTTACTCAAATCAGGAATGTTGAGAGACACCAAATATGGAAAGGGGGGTGGTGGTGGAGGTTTAGTTCCATCCATGGTGTGAGCAGGTAGTGGACCTAACCCTTGAGGAGGATTTGGTGGGGTTGTACTTCTCCCTTGAGAAGAAGTTCCCCCTCGGCCTCCTTATGAAGGAGAGCTAGTGGATGGATGGCCTTGGGAATTGGACCCAAGCAAAGTTGATTCCAAAATGGTGGCACTCATGAGGGTGTGAGATGGTTGAGCCAGTGAGTCGACAAGACTAGGAACTCCTCCTAGAATAGGAGGGAGATTCTGCAAGCATCTGGAACAACGAGGATTATGTGGGTCCCCTATGACGTCCGACTAGCAAAGTGAATGTGTGCAAATGGTGATGAGAGCAACAAATGGACCAGAGACTTGTATAATTGTGACCTTCACAATATAACTCACAATTGCATGTAATCAAATGAGCATCATACATAAATCATTTGGAAATACACATACATGTGGGAAGGTGGGTTTTGTCCGCGTGGGGGAACAAAAATAAAGAAAATTCTGGTGTCCTAAAAGACGTATCATCCTTCCTCTCAAATAGCATTGGACCTTCCAAGAGCACTCAATAGTGGGGTCTGAAGCCACCAGAAGAGGAACTAGTGAAGGATAAAATAATCAGTTATAATGAGAGGTAGAGGGTGCATATCCCGAAAGAGCTGGTGATATTTCCCAATAGCCACACAAAATCTGATCAAGGTACAATTGCAACCCACAATTGCCACCTGGGTAGATGTCCTAAAATTTGGCCACTAGGTACCTCGGTCAAAGTGCGACATTTAGATTTTTGGCCTCAGAAATGGGTCACGGGCTGGATCCCTTCCAAGAGTTGGGTGACTCAAGGGGGGATGCATAGAACAACCTGACCTCGGCCTTCAACCCTTCACGGGTATCTCCCTGCCTTATGGTGTAGGAACACTTGACTTGGAGGATTTTAAAGTTCCCTATTTGTCAACTTCTAATGTTTGAAAATGTGAGAACCAGCTAACAAGGGGTTATTTGGATGCCTACCCCCGAGATCCTACCTAGACTAAAAAAATTATTTTGGCACCTCCTGTGGAGGAAAACTTAGTGAGTTTTTATAAAAAAAATTAGATGTGGCGGGCTGAGAGATTGGGGGTGTGAACCAATCTTGTTTGGATTAAATGGGTGTGGATAACTTCTTCAAGAAATAGCGGGACGTTTCAGAATTCCTTTGGGGAAAACCTACTTCAACCTCCACAATTCAAGATGGAAATCATGTGAGTGAGGAGTGACTTTGTGTGTGAGCAAGTGATAAAATGTGCCAAATTTTAATAAGTTAGGTGTGAATTTGCAACATGTGGACTTCCTGTGGTCCTTACAAATCTTTGTTACCTATCTTACTAAGTGTCATTAGTACAACCTTGCGGAATTTTAAAATCCCTAAAGAACTAGCATGTGGACATATGGGTCCTTACAAATCTTTTAAACTCCCTAATGTGGTTTATACTAAGAAAGATTGAAAAACTATCATAGATTGTAAGCATGTGGGCATGTATGGGCCCATTACTTTGATCTTTATACTCCCCTAGTGATGTAAACTAAGAAAGCAATTT